>JAXIUV010000073.1:0-11904 GCA_035593885.1 Eurycea paludicola | reverse complement strand
TATATCAATTTTATCACTTGTATGGGCTCCATATGTTTCTATGGGAAACCTATGGTAGTCATTCATGCATGTCTAAAATCATACACATGTATTAGCAGTGTAGAAAAATACATGTGATGATTTAGAGTGATAAATGCATTTCTGCATTTAGGGATTTAATGTTATTTTATGAATAACATAATTGTAAGGACCTTGCCAAACAAAACGACACAACAACTGTTTCAAGTTTCAAAACAAGGTTTTACTGGTGCTTGAGGGAACAGCATATACCAGCGGGCTCTCGCTGGAAGACTGTATTACACACAACTCAATTCGAAAGGTACCTACCTTATGCCTTGAAGGGGATTCGAAATCAAAACACAGTAGTTAACAGAGTCTCTCTGTGATGAAAGTTCTTGTGTTCACGTCAGAAATGAAAGGCGCTTCTTTTGTAGCAAACTCGCTTCTTTTCTAGCGACGGGGGGGGAAGGAAAAAACAAAGTAACTACCGTTTGTCCGGCTCCTGCCGTTCTGAAACGTAGGTCTCTCCTACGGGGTCTTTGCTCCGGCTCGTTTTTTCCCCAGAGCTTCTTCTCTGACGGGCGTCTTTCCCGAAGGTATGGGTCTCACTGCCCAGTGGCTCCTGCAAGGAAAATGAGGATATTAACAAACGCCCTGCCGGTGTCTCTCCAGTCCAGCGCTCCGCTGCGCGTATCTCATCATCTGTTCGCCACCCCGCCTCCACCTTGGTGTCCTCCTTATATGGCAATAAGGGCGTTATCTCACTCGTCCCTCTATCACGTCCCCTGGTCCCGCCCCCTTTCCCGCCTCGGAATCCCGGCGAGTGCCCGGCAAGGAACTTCCTCCGTTGGGGCTGGGGAGTCTGGCGGGACAATCCCCCTTCTACCTCTGACCGCCCCCCTTCCTTGCCGCTTTGTTCCGGACTTGATCCCACCTCCAACCAGTCTCGGACTTCATCTGCAGGCCCTACAGGGGCATTCTGGGAGTTGTAGTGTGGCTGCTGGGCTGCCGGGATCGAGGGGGATGGAACAGGTCTCAGGGCTGGTATCGGGGTCGGGGCTCGGGATGACATAGGGGAGGGGAGAGGGACGTTAGCAACCGTGCCTGCCTTACACATCCCCGCACTTGCTGGAAGCTCAGTCTCACCAATCGGGAACCGGGAAAGGAAATCGGCATTGCCCTGGTCGGACCCCTTTCGGTGAAGTACCGTAAATTTGAACGGCTGGAGAGCCAAAAACCAGCGTAACACCCTCGCATTGTTGTCTTTCTGGCGGGCCATCCAGTGGAGGGGGCATGATCGGTAAACAGAGAGAATTCTCGCCCCAACAAATAATAACGAAGGGCAGTAATGGCCCAAAAGACGGCTAGACCCTCTTTCTCCACAACCGAGTAAGAACACTCATGGGGCAACAATTTGCGACTCAAATACAGGACGGGGTGCACAGCTCCAGCATGCTTTTGCGAAAGTACAGCCCCCAGTCCTCTATCTGAGGCGTCAGTCTGAACAATGAAGGGAAGTGAAAAATCGGGGGATTTTAACACTGGAGCCCGGCATAAAGCATTTTTCAGGGACACAAAGGCCCGGGTAGCTTCGGGGCGCCAGGGTAGTTTGTTTGGGCTTGCATTCTTCAGCATATCGGTAAGAGGGGCACTCACTTCGGACATATTGGGAATAAACCTACGGTAATACCCAATTAAGCCTATAAAGGCACGTAACTCCTTCTTGACCCTAGGGGCTTCCAATCTTTGGATAGCTTCTAGTTTGTCTTGTTGGGGTTTGATTTGGCCATTACCAACTACATATCCCAAGTAGCGGGCTGTTTTAAGGCCAAAATGGCACTTTGCAGGATTGGCGATGAGACCGGCCCCCTTAAGGGAATCACACACTTGGCTAAGGTGGAATAGGTGGTCTTTCCAAGAAGAGCTATAAATGATGATGTCATCGAGATAAGCATGGGCATATTCCTGGTGAGGTCTCAGGACTTGGTCCATTAACCTCTGAAAGGTGGCAGGGGCTCCATGCAACCCAAATGGCATCACCAAGAAGTGATACAGTCCCCGGGAGGTGGAGAACGCTGTCCTTTCTTGGTCGGGCCGTACAAAGGAACCTGCCAATATCCTTTTGAGAGGTCTAGGGTGGATAAAAAAGTTGCATTCCCCAACGTTTCTATTAATTCATCAATACGAGGCATGGGGTATGCATCAAATTTGGCAACCAGATTGAGTTTACGGAAGTCAATACAGAATCTCTGGGAACCATCTGGCTTGGGAATCATAACAATGGGCGAGGACCATTCACTATTGGATGGGGTAATGACCTCCAGCTGTAGCATTTTGTCTACTTCCCTTAGGACTTCTTTTCTTTTATGATAGGGTAGACGATAGGGTTTCTCCCTCACCACTACTCCATCCGGGGTAGGTATACGGTGGGTGACTAGATTGGTTCTTCCTGGTTGGTCTGAAAATAATCAGTTATACGTACGCAACCATTGAGTCAGCTCCGCCTGCTGTTGTGGGGACAGATCCTTACCTACTGAGAACTGTTGGGTCCCTACTTTAAGGGTTACCTGGGGCTCTTGGCTCACTGTTTCATCTACCACTAATAACTGAGCTACTGTGGTAGGTTCCAACCACTTCTTCAAGTGATTAACATGGAAAATCTGACTTCGAGGGGGATGGTGGGATATCTGCAACTTGTAAGTATAGTCTCCCACCCGTTCCAAAACCGGGAACGGGCCTTGCCAATGCGCTAACATTTTGTTGGGGGAGTCGGAAAGGAGGACCAACAACCGGTCTCCTACTTCAAAAGTGCGAAGGCGAGTTTTGGGGTCATAGGCCGTTTTTTGTTGGATTTGAGCTTGTTTCATATTTTCAGCGGCTAACTCTCTGGCCAGAGCCATATTGGCCAATTGTTGATGCACAAAGTCACAAAGGGGAACACCTGGGACCCGTCCGCTGTTAACCCATCTTTCTCTTACGTAGTCTAACAAATCCCGGGGTTGTCTCCCATATAGAAGCTCAAAGGGACTAAATCTTGTTGAGGCTTGGGGCGCTAATCTCAGGGAAAACAAGACCCAGGGTAAAACATCTTCCCAATATTTTCCCTCTTGAGCCATCATTTTACGGAGGGCACTTTTGAGCGTGCGATTCCACCGCTCTACTAGGCCATCCGTTTGGGGGTGGTAGGCACTGGTCCTCATTCCTTTTATCCCCAGCGCAGTTTGGAAGTTTTTCATAGCCTGGGAGACGAAGGGGGTGCCCTGGTCTGTTAGGATTTCGTCCGGGAAACCCCCCCGAGTGAATATAGGTAAAATGGCGGCAATTATGCTTTGGGTGGTCGTGCTCTTCAAAGGAATAGCTTCGGGATACTTTGTGGCGTAGTCTAAGAGGACAAGGATATACTTATTCCCCTTTTTGGAAGGTTCCACTGGACCAACTAAATCCATGGCTATGCGTCGAAAGGGGGTCTCTATGATAGGTAGGGGTTGGAGCGGGGCCTTGGGCACACTGTGAGGGTTAGTTTTCTGACAGATTTCACAACTTTGGCAGTGTTTCTTAACCTCCATGTGGATACCCGGCCAGAAGAAACGGTCTACTAACCTAGCCAGCACTTTCTTATGTCCCAAATGCCCGCCTTGTGGATGGTTGTGGGCCAATGTAATCAAATGAGCCCGAAATGGCTGGGGTACCAGTAATTGGAACAAGGGAGTTCGGTCTACCGAGAACAGCAAGGGATCCCTTCGGTACCAAAGGTCTCCTTGTTGGACAAAATATGGGTGCTGAGGGGTGGGCCCCCGAGGATCGACCAATTGGGTGGGAACTCTGGCCAAGGTCGGGTCTTGTCTCTGAGCCTGTGCAAACGCATGGCTCATGGCGGAAATGCCTTGTAGGGCCTCAGGGACAGGGAACACTTGATGGAGTAGGTGTAGGGACTCTTTGTGAAAAGAGGGAGCGTCTTGTAACGCCTCCATTAGGAAGGGACAATTCCTACCTAGTACCACAGCATATGGAAGGTCGGGTACTACAATCGATTGAACATGCCAGTCTACATTTTTATAGGAAATGGGCACCACTACCCACGGGTAACTTTTAGTGTCTCTGTGAATACATTGAATAGACACCGTTCCCCCATGGGGAAGTTCATCGGATAATCGGGGTAGCACTGCATTATGGTATCCCCCAGTATCTATCAAGGCTACCTCGGTTTTGCCTGCCACTATGACGGACACTGTAAGGGCCTTGGCGTCTCGCCATCCCCTTTCCAACAATAAAGTACCTGTGTCTTCGATGTCCATGGCCTCCTCTGTATTTTTCTGAGGACAGCTGCGGGCAAAATGCCCGAATCCCCCACATTCAAAACACTGGAGGGGTAATTCTGACTTCGGGTTTGGCCATGAAGCCCGGCGCTGTCTTCGGGACCCCTCCTGGGCTTTTTCTTCTTTCTTGGGAAGGACCGGACGTCTAAAGGGCCTTGGCAGAGGGGCCTTCACTTCTGCTTTTCTCAGGGTGGGGACTCCTGGGGAAGTCACCGGTTGGGCCCTCTGATAGGCGGTAGCAAGCTCTATGGCTTCGGTCATTACCAAATTGGGGTGTTGCTTTAGCCATACCTGCATTCGAGTGGGGAGAGCATCCAAAAATTGCTCTAAGCAGATAAGGCCCAAGATGTCATCTTTTGTCTTTTGAGTAGGCTGAAGCCATCGGGTCAGGTGGTCGTGTATGCGATAATATAGAGCCCGGGGATTCTCTTCGCTGCCCATCTTCTCCTTCCTTAGAAGCAAGCGGAAATGTTCGGAGTCCAGCCCTAGGCGTTCTAGAAGGGCGGCCTTTAATTCAGCGTAGGGTGTAGTGCCCGCTGGATTCACAGTTTGATAGGCCGTTTGCATCTTACCACTCAGTAGCGGGGCAATATAATTACTCCATTGAGCATTGGGCCACCCAGCCTGGGTAGCGACCCTTTCAAATGTCGTGAAAAAATAAACCGGGTCTTCTCCCTCCTGAAACTTGGGAAGTTGTTGTGTCGGTGGACTGGGGAGGGTTCGAGCAGCTTTAAACGCATCAGCGATGCCTTTCAGGGCCGTAGCCTGCTGAACTTGAGCCGCATCATAAGTCCGTTGAATGAGGGCCCGGTCGGCATTAGCCTGCTCCTGCAGCTGTTTTTGCCCCTCCACCAACTGTTTCAACAGGGCTTCCATGGTCGTTCGTTTAGCGATCCCACTTCTGACACCACGTGTGAGGATTCGCTTAAACAAAACGACACAACACTTTCTCAGTTGAACACTTTTTACTTGTTTGGTTTTTAAACGGACAGCTTTTACAGGCTGGTAGCAAAAATATATCAGAGCACCATCACCAAACACGGTGGTCTCACAAGAAAGTCTCAGGAGAACGTCCTCTTTCCAATTTTCAAGGGTTCATCAGAGTCACAAAAAGAAAAGTTACAGGAAAGGAAATAAGCAAAATAAGGCTTCCTCCGCTCTTCTGGTTGTCCAGCCGGCCCTTGTAGCTCTGGGACGGATTCAAACAACTAAATGCTTGCCACTCCGTGGCTGTAGCTGGAAACAAAATAACTCTCGCCTGGCCGTGTTAACCTCCTGGTTACACTTGCGAGTCTGCTCACCCCACAGAGCTTCGTCTTCGGCGTTTCTCGTTACCGAGTCTGGCCTTACGGCCCCGCAGCTCCTGCAACACAAACGGGGATACAGTTCCAGTTTTTAATTTTCCATTTCTTCTGGCGCGCGGCAGCGCAAAGCTCTCCTCGTGTGACTCCCTCCCCTCCTTTGGCGTTTCCCTTATATGGTGCAAAAAGGGCGTCAGTCCTCCCGCCTCAGTTCTGTCCTCCCCCTTCACGCCCCCTTTCCGCCCCCTTCCAGGCTGTATGGAGAGCTGGGACCTTAGCCTCTGTCGTTGGGGAAGGGACCTATCGGGAGTTTGTTTCTGGCCTTGAGTATTTTTCCCCCCGAGGGCTGCCGCCACTCCTCCCCGGACGGCCGCCACTCCTCCCCGGAGTTTCTCTCCAAAAGGGCAGCTCCTGCTTCCCACCAATCTCGGGCCTCGCCCCATTCCCGGGAGGATGTATTCTGGGATTTGTGGTCCTGTGTTGCGGCAGGGGTGACCGGGGCGGAGGCTAATGACGTGTTTGTGACTGTTAGTGAGGTAGGGGTTGTGTCTGGGGTTTTTGGGGTTGGATCATTTACCCTGACTTCCCTGACTTCTTTACACATCCCCACCCTTGCTGAAAGCACAGAATTACCCACTGGGTACCGGGAGAGGAAATCTGCATTGCCCTGCTCTGACCCCTTCTTGTGGTGGACGGTAAATCTGAAGGGTTGGAGGGCCAGGAACCAGCGTAGGACCCTTGCATTGTTATCTTTCTGACGCGCCATCCAATGCAGGGGCGCGTGATCAGTAAATAGAGTAAATTCCCGCCCCAAGAGATAATACCGGAGGGAGGTGACAGCCCAGAAAACTGCAAGCCCTTCTTTCTCCACCACGGAGTATGCACATTCGTGAGGCAACAATTTCCGACTAAGGTATAGGACCGGATGGACTTCCCCGGCCTGTGTTTGTGATAATACAGCCCCTAAGCCGCGATCCGATGCATCTGTCTGTACAATGAAAGGAAGAGAAAAGTCGGGAGATTTTAATACTGGGGCTCTACACAGAATGTTTTTCAGGGAAACAAAGGCTCGAGTGGCGTCAGGATGCCAGGGTAGTTTATTTGGGCTGGTATTCTTCAACATATCTGTAAGTGGGGCACTCACTTCCGACATGTTGGGAATAAACCTGCGGTAATATCCTATCAATCCCAGGAAGGCTCGTAGCTCCTTCTTAACTCGAGGTGCCTCCAACCTACGGATGGCTTCTAGTTTGTCGTGCTGGGGTCTTATTTGGCCATTACCTACGATATAGCCTAGGTAACGAGCGGTTTTAAGCCCAAAGTGGCATTTGGCTGGATTGGCTATCAGTCCTGCGGATCTGAGGGAATCGCAGACTTGACTGAGGTGAACTATATGCTCCTCCCAACTGGAACTATATACAATGATGTCGTCCAGGTAGGCATGGGCATATTCTTGGTGAGGTCTCAACACCTGGTCCATTAATCTTTGAAATGTGGCTGGGGCCCCATGTAACCCGAATGGCATCACTAAAAAATGATATAGTCCTCGGGAAGTGGAGAAAGCTGTTTTTTCTCGATCTGGGGGGTGAAGCGGCACCTGCCAGTACCCCTTTGAGAGATCCAGAGTGGAGAGAAATGAGGCATTACCCAAAGTTTCTATGAGCTCGTCAATACGAGGCATAGGGTAGGCATCGAACTTGGCTACCAGGTTTAGTTTCCTAAAATCAATACAGAATCTCTGGGACCCGTCCGGTTTAGGAATCATAACAATGGGAGAGGACCATTCGCTACTGGATGGCACAATGACTTCTAATTGTAGCATTTTGTCTACCTCCTGTAGGACCTCCTTTCGTTTGTGATAAGGAAGGCGATAGGGCTTCTCCCGCACTACCACCCCTTCGGGTGTGGGTATGCGATGAGTAACTACACTTGTTCTCCCAGGTTTATCCGAGAACAAGCACCGGTGGGCCCGCAACCATTGGGTCAAATTCTGTTTTTGCAGGAGGGACAGATCCTTACCGATGGAGAATTATTGGGAATCAACGTTAAGGGTTTCCCGAGAATCTTGGCCCTGGGTCTCATCAGTCACCAACAATTGGGCTACCGTGGTTGGCTCCAACCACTTCTTTAAGTGGTTCACATGGAAGATTTGAGTTCGCGACGGGTGAGGGGAAATCTGTAATTTGTAGGTATGATCACTAACTTGCCCTATGACTGGAAAGGGACCCTGCCATTGAGTTAGCATTTTATTGGTGGAGTCCGGGAGTAGGACCAGTAACCGGTCACCTACTTGAAAATTACGCAGGCGGGTTTTTTGATCATAGGCGGTCTTTTGTTGGCGTTGAGCCTGCGTCATATGTTCAGTGGCTATCTCTCTCGCCAGAGCCATGTTAGATAGTTGCTGCTGAACATAAGTACAGAGGGGAATTCCTGGCGTGCTTTCGGCGTCTACCCACCTCTCCCTCACGAAATCTAACAAATCCCTAGGCTGTCTTCCGTACAAAAGCTCAAACGGGCTAAACCCGGTTGAAGCTTGAGGGGCCAACCGTAGGGAAAACAGGACCCAGGGCAGAACATCCTCCCAATAACTACTCTCTTGAATCATGGTTTTGCGTAACGCACTTTTGAGAGTGCGATTCCATCGTTCTACTAAGCCATCAGTTTGGGGATGATAAGCACTGGTTCTCATCCCTTTAATGCCTAGGGCGGTTTGGAAATTTTTCATGGCCTGGGAAATGAAAGGAGTCCCTTGGTCCGTTAAAATTTCGTCAGGAAAGCCTACCCGTGTGAATATAGGGAGGGTGGCGGCAATGATACTTTGGGTGGTCGTGCTCTTCAGGGGAATGGCTTCTGGATATTTAGTCGCATAGTCCAGTAGGACAAGAATATACTTGTTACCCCTCTTAGAGGGTTCGACTGGACCCACCAGGTCCATGGCTATGCGGTGGAAAGGGGTCTCTATAATCGGTAAGGGTTGTAGGGGAGCCCTGGGCACTACGTGGGGATTAGTTTTTTGGCAAAGTTCACAACTCTGACAGTGCTTTTTTACCTCCATGTGTATTCCTGGCCAAAAAAAACGGTCCACCAACCTCGCCAGTACCTTCTTATACCCCAGATGCCCGCCCTGTGGATGGTCGTGGGCCAAGGTGATTAAATGCGCACGAAAGGGTTGGGGCACGAGGAGTTGAAATAATGGGGCTTGGTCAATTGAGGTCATGGAAGGATCGCGCCTATACCAGAGCTCACCGTGTTGGACAAAATATGGGTGGTGGGGAGGGGGCTCTTGGCTATCCACGAGCTGAGACGGGACCCGCGCCAAACTGGGATCCTGCCGTTGAGCTTGAGCAAATGCCTGACTGGTGGCAGGGATGCCTTGTAGGGCCTCTGGGACGGGGAAGACTTGATGGAGCAAGTGGAGGGCTTCTTTTTGGTAAGAGGGGGCGTCTTTCAATGCCTCCATCAGAAAAGGGCAGTTTCTACCCAGTACCAGGGCATAGGGGAGGTCGGGTACTACAATTGACTGGACATGCCAGGCTATCCCCTTGTATTCCAGAGGGAGAACCACCCAGGGGTAGCTTTTGGTGTCTTTATGTATGCACTGTATAGACAAAACCCCTCCTTGAACCAGGGTATCTGCCAACCGGGGAAGTGCGGCATTATGATAGCCGCCTGTGTCAATTAGTGCCACTTCATTCTTGCCGGCTACTTTTACGGTCACTGTAAAGGCTTTGGCATCCCGCCACCCCCGTTCCAACAGTAAAGTACCTGTTTCTTCCACATCCATTGCTTCTTCTAGGTTTCTTTGAGGACAGTTCCGGGCGAAGTGTCCAAATCCCCCGCACTCAAAGCACTGTAGGGGCAACTCCGTCTTTGGGTTGGGCCAGGACGCTCGGCGTTGTCTTCGGGGCCCTTCATGGGGTTTTTCTTCTTTCCGTGGGAGGATTGTCCGCCGAAAAGGACGGGGCGGACAGGGTTTTACCTCGTTTTTCTTCGGGGGAGCCGGGCCTGGGTTCGTGAGAGGTTGCGCCCGTTGATAAGCCGTGGCCAGCTCTATTGCTTCTGTCATGCCCAGGTTGGGGTGCTGTTTTAACCACACCTGCATGCGTGATGGAAGTGCATCCAAAAATTGTTCTAGGCAGATGACGCTAATAAGGTCGTCCTTTGTCTTTTGAGTAGGTTGGAGCCAACGATTCAAATGATCATAGATTCGGTAGTATAAGGCTCTGGGGTTTTCATCCGCTGCCAGTTTCTCTTTTCTTAGGAGCAGGCGGAAGTATTCAGAGTCTAACCCCAGTCGCTCCAAGAGGGCGGCCTTCAACTCGGCATAAGGTGTTGTGCCTGCCGGATTCACCGTCTGATAGGCGGTTTGCATCTTCCCGCTCAAGAGTGGGGCGATATAATTGCTCCATTGGGCGTTCGGCCAGCCTGCCTGGGTTGCCACCCTCTCAAATGTGGTAAAGAAATATACCGGATCCTCTCCCTCTTGAAACTTGGGAAGCTGTTGTGTCGGTGGGCTCGGGAGGGTGCGGGCAGCTTTAAAGGCGTCAGCAATGCCTTTCAAGGCAGTAGCTTGTTGGACTTGAGCCGCGTCATATGTCCTTTGAATGAGCGCTCGATCGGCGTTAGCCTGCTCCTGCAGCTGTTTTTGCCCCTCCACCAATTGTTTTAACAGGGCTTCCATGGTCGTTCGTTTAGCAAATCCCACTCCTGACACCACGTGTGAGGATTTGCTTAAACAAAAGGACACAACAACTTTATTTAGTCTCACTTTTTTACTTATATGGCTTTGAAACGGACAATTCAAACAGGCTGGGAGCAGAAAAATAAAACAAATCGGAACTTCTCCACCAACTCGGTGGGCTCACAAGAATCTCTCAGGAGAATGTCCGTCTTCCTGTGTTCAAAGGTTCAGAGTCAAAACGAAAATGTCCTTTGTAAGAAATAAGCAAATATACCCGCTCTTTAGGTCGTCCAGCCTACACTTGTAGCTCCGGGCCGGGTTTAAACAAACAAACTCTTGCCACTCCGTGGCTGCAGCTGGATACAAAGTAACGCTCGCCAGCCGTGTTAACCTCCTGGTTACACTTGCGAGTCTCCTCACCCCACAGAGCTTTGTCTTCGGCGTTGCTCGTTGCCGAGTCTGGCCTTACGGCCCCGCAGCTCCTGAAATAAACAAACGGGGATCAAGTTCCAGCTTTTAAAGTTTTCCTTCTTCTGGCGCGCGGCAGCGCAAAGCTCCTCTCGTGCGACCCCCTCCCGTCCTTTGGCGTTTCCCTTATATGGTCAAAATCTGGGTGTTGATGTTTGATGCTCCGGGTAGCCCAAGTCAATTCTGACGGCTCATCCTGGACGTATCTAACACTGCTTTATTTTGATATGAAGCACGGCCCGAGCCAGCCGTACTCGAGCACGGCCCGTAGCCATCCGTGCTTGAGCCACCATGCCGCCACGGCCTTCATCCGGGGAGCTAAGGGGCATGCACCTGATGCCTCTGTGCATCACAGTTGAGTGCCTGCTGCCCAACGGCATGCTGGTTTCCCTGGAGAGCCTGCACAAGGCCACGCTGCTCTCTATTAAGCACAAGCTCTTTAGTGAGGCCCGCAAGTACCCGCTGGAGCAGCTGCTGCAAGACGAGGCCTCCTACATCTACATCAGCGTCATCCAGGACGTCGAGCGAGAGGAGTTCTTCGATGAGACCCACCGTCTCTGCAACCTTCAAGTGTTTCCTCAAGGCCATTGAGCCTGTGGGCAACCGAGAAGAGAAGATTCTCAACCTGAAGATCAGCTTTGCAATTGGCATGCCGGTCTGTGAATTTTACATGGTGAGATCCAGATGTCCGGGAATTTCACCGAAATCTGCTTACTGTTTGTAAAGAAGCGGTTGATCTTCGAGATGTTGGAGGACATCACAGTAGAGCATTATATGTTTGTCCAACCAACGTCGAGTCTTCACCAGCTCTTCCAAAGCACATTTACATCAAACTTGATAAGGTAAGCCCAGGTTACACTATTGAAAATATGGGCTATATTTGTGACCGTGTTATTATTGTTGTTCACAAAATTATGTTTCCATATCTGATCATTAATCCTCAAGCTGTTCGCTTTAAAATCCTAGGGATTCTTAGAAAAACCTGCGGAATTTGTTACAAGAAATTGGCTGAAAAGTACATTTTTCAATATCTGAAATATGATCAATGGCTTCTAATATATGTACACACAATTAATCCTACATACATGTAGTTGTTTAATAGCACCATTGCACTATTTATTCGCCGCTCCTAGCGCAT
>JAXIUV010000072.1:0-11953 GCA_035593885.1 Eurycea paludicola | reverse complement strand
TCAACAGCGACCCGGTGTGAGAAGAGTAGAATGCACTCAGAGGCCCGCGCATAAATAATGCCGTCGGAGCAACATCCTGACTGGTTTTGAACCCACAACAAGCCTGCTGTGACAGCGCATCAGACAAATGTCGCAACCCCATCTGTACTATCTGAACTAGCAGCAAAGGGACTAAGGGGGTTTTGATCTCAGAATGTTCAGGGAATCATAGCTTGGAACAGGTTAATTGGTCATTTCACATTTAGGTCATTTTGCTGTTTTTATCTCAGAATGTTTAGGGAATTCTAGATTGGAATATGCTGATTGGTAAGCACACATTTAGATCAGAGTATATCTGGGGGTGATAGTATGTTATGGGCATTTAATTGCACAATGCGAAGAAAAAATGTTTTCAGTCTAATGAATGTGGTTTTATAGGTGCTACACTAAACAAAAGTGAGGTACATGATAAAATGCGGATTTTGACTATGCTAAGCAAGAAAATTTGGCACAAAGAAAGCAATAGTGGATTATATGTGCACATGTCCTGTGTTATATGGAACCCACGAGAGGGAGCTGACCACATTTTACATTTATTTATAAGCGAAGGGCTGCGGAAGGGCTGTTTGGGGCTGTTCCCCAAGCAGTCCAAACATACTTCTAAATTCCTCACGGCGTGTGGCGCATTGTCACCTAGCCTGGACACAGCTTTTTGGTGCTCGTCTATTCTCCCGAGAGGTAATTTTGAAGACTAGTCTTCCTGCAAAAAGGTGACTTTGTGAACTTTGGCGGCAGTGTGCCTTTTCTCAGTATCATTCTGTTTTATTTGCATTTCCTTCCTGGACTTTTCCTTTGGACTTTTTATGAATTTGAGGTATTTCTTGTTTTGTCTAGCGTCACAACCTGGACGTGTCTGCAGGACTGCATGGATTCATTGGAGCGCGAGAGTGAGTGCGTCCTGCAAGGCCGACGTCGAGCACTTCCAAAAGCCTTCTAAACGTTTAATTCGTGAAGTGCTGCGGAATGGCGGTTTGGGGCTAGCTTGAGGCTGGAATGCGGCTCTTGTTAGGTCTCTCTTGCTAAAATTCTGTATTTGCTAATCTCTTCCAACACTACCTTTTAGCCCATAAGTATTTAACAAGTTGTAATTTAGATTTAAGTTTTATGGGTAAGGCCGATTGCTTAGTTAGGGTTATGGCTGTCAAAGCAAAAAAGGGCAGCCCGATTGACAAGTATGTTCGCAACATAATCACAGAATTGAAGGACAAAGTAGATATAACGCTTCAGCAACTTAAAGCAGTTAAAAATAAAAAATAAATTAGTGCTGAGGTACATAATAAGAAGTTGGTTTTAATTCCCTCATTGATAACACCAGTATCTCTAGATCCCTCCTTGGTAGCGACAAAAAAGACGAGTCCTATCCCAGACTCAAACAAAGCAGTCTCCCCTTTAATTATCACAAGTGGTAAATCAGACTGCCTTTCCCAGTCCCCATATAGGATTTTTTTCACCATCTCCTCCAATACTTGTCTATAATACGACTGGGAAAGCTACCTCAAGAAAAAGGAAGGCATTGGCAGAAGCAATGGAGGGGGCGGAAAGAGGGCACCCAAGGTCTGAGCAGTAGAGCGAGTCAACCTGGCGGAAGCCGGCTTCAATAGAGATACGTGAAAAACTGGGTGTATACGGAGGGAGGAAGGTAGACGCAACTTAAAGGCCACTGGGGATATACGCTGAAGAATTGGGAAAGGTCCTATGTGTCGTGGTTTAAACTTGTCAGGTACCGACATACGTAAATGTTTGGTCGATAACCAAACGAGGTCACCAATCTGTAGATCGGGTTCTGGCCTACGGTGTCTGTTAGCGCTAATCCTCATCTGTGAGCGTGAATAGACCAACATGGCTTGGACAGCAGACTGACGCAACTGAAGGGAGCGCAAATAGTCTGCCGCTGGACTATCGGAATGGAGGGCCAGAACGGAATCCGGAAACATCTTAGGATGATACCCATAAGCAGCATAGAAAGGGGAAGAGTTAATAGCTGACTGGTGGCGGGAGTTGAGGCAGAACTCTATTAAAGGTAAGTAATCGACCCACAATGCAGGTTTGTTCATGCAAAATATTCGGAACAAAGCTTCAATATCCTGATTGCTTCTCTCAGTGGCACCATCAGTCTGCGGATGGTATGCAGTGGATAGTCTGAGATCTACCCCAAGGAGAGATAAAAGCTTTGCCCAAAATGCCGAGGAAAACTGGGGTCCACGGTCAGAGACTATAACACTGGGTATACCATGTATTTTGTATACATGAGTTACAAATAGTTCCGCCAACTTTGTAGCTGTAGGGAGTGAAGGCAGTGGAACTAACAATAGCATTTTTGAAAATGCATCCTTCACGACCCAAAGATTGGAACATCTGCGAGAATTAGGTAAATCAGTAATGAAATCCATGGTTACAAGCGACCATGGCGTCGTAGGTACTGGCAACGGCCTTAATAATCCCGCTGGCGGTTTATGGGAGGTTTTGGCTCTAATGCAGACGGGACAATTCTGAATAAGTGCTTCGACGGTCGAGGACATGTTGGGCCACCAGAAGTAGCGTCCCAAGACACGCAAAGTATTATCCGATGAGGGGTGACCTACAGCTGGTGTATTATGTAACCACCTAATTATTTCATCCTGTAGAGGGACCGTGGGAACCCACAACCTGCCACGATGGTAAGACAAACCGTCCGTACTGGTCATGGAAACATTGGGGGGTATGGGAACCGTAGGCAATGCCGTACGAATGTCTTGCAGGAAGGACGAGACGGGAGTAAGTGTATTAGTACAGAACGTTTCCCGAGGAAACATTAAGGGAGGAGATTCTGGGGTGGAGCATTCTGGGAGAGACCTTGAAAGGGCATCAGCCCTCTGGTTTTGTACTGCAGGCCTATAGGTGATGCGGAGTACAAAACGGGACAGGAAGAGAAGCCAGCGAATGTGTCTGGGGCTTTGTGCTAACATTTTACTGAGAAACATCAGATTTCGATGATCGGTTAAGACTATCACTGGGTGGACGGCTGCTTCAAGATAGTGACGCCACTCTTTAAGTGCCAAAATAATTGAAAGCAGTTCTTTATCACCGACGGAATAATTCCTTTCAGCTGGGAGGTATTTATGAGAATGGAAAGCAACCGGGGATAAATAACCTTGAGGGGTCTTTTGTGAGAGAATGGCTGCGGTGCCCAGATTGGAGGCATCGCATTCTAGGTAAAACTGGCGGTTAGTGTCCGGATGAGCTAGTTGGACTTCTCTAGAAAATGCAGTCCTGAGATTGGAAAAGGCTTCTTGTTGTTTAGCAGTCCAGAAGAAAGACTTGCCTCCTTGGAGAACATCAGTTAATGGGGCGATCAAGGTAGAGAAATTTGGTATAAATTTTCTATAATAATTTACGAAGCCTAGCAGACGTTGTACTGCTTTTACGGTGGTGGGTTGCGTCCACTCTAGGACGGCCTGCACCTTTTTTGGGTCCATTTTGAAACCCTCAGGCGAAATGATATAACCTAGATAGGAAATCTCCCTGACATGAAAATCACACTTTTCAGGTTTCGCGTACAATGAATGTTTTTGTAAGCGCTGTAAGACTTGTTGTACGTGATCCGTATGAGAAGTCAAGTCCGTCGAATAAATCAAAAGATCATCCAAGTATATCACTAAGAATTTGAAAAGTAGATCCTGAAAAATGGAAGCCATAAAAGATTGGAAGTAGGCTGGGGCATTCATGAGACCAAACGGCATGACCTGATACTCAAAATGCCCCAGCCTACACTGGAAGGCGGTCTTCCATTCATGGCCTTCCTTCATGCGTAGCAAGTTGTAGGCCCCACGGAGATCCATCTTCGAAAACCAGGACGCACCCTTCAGTTGGTCAAATAAGACCGGAATAAGTGGTAGTGGGAATCGGAATGGCACAGTGATCGCATTGAGTTTTCTAAAATCAACGCAGGGACGCAAATCTGAGGTATCCTTCTTTGAAACAAAAAAGATAGGGGCCCCTAGCGGGGAACGTGAAGGTCGAATGAACTGTCGCCGTAAGGCGTCTGAAATGTATTCTTCTAATACTTTGTCTTCTTTTACATTCAAAGAATACACCCTACCCTTCGGTAACGGAACGTCCGGTAGTAAATCTACCCGGCAATCGTGTGGCCGATGCGGGGGTAGCACTTCAGCCTCTTTCTTATCAAACACTGTTGCCCACTGGGAGTATATTTCAGGGACCTGTGGATGCAAGCGAAGAGTATTCAGAGAAACACTAGAGGGGGCTGAATACATTAAAGGTAATACTCGCTCTGCAACAGTGAACGTGGAATTTTTCCAATCAATCAAGGGATTTACTTGTCTAAACCAGGCCAGCCCTAAGACCATAGGAATCGTGGGTGACTCGATCACGTGAAAGTTATACGAGCCAAGATTCGAACCTTCCATGCCCAGTGAAATGGGTACCGTATTCATGGTGATCTGACGTTGTTTCATGAGGGTCCCGTCTAACGCTGAGATGGCTAAGGCTTGAGCTAAGGGAGTACAGGGTATGTTACAGTTGGTGACTAGGGACTTGGATATATATAGACCCGGAGCCCCTGAGTCCAACATAGCTACAACAGACCAGGGCTTAACTTCGTTGGACCATGTAACTGAAACCGTGATAAATGCATGTAAATCCGTAGTGGATGGCAAATGTGCGAAGGTGTGGGGTTTTATTCTGTCTTGGCCCGTCCTGACCCCCTGCTGGGACGGGCTCTGGCGTTTCCCGAAGGTCTGACGGGACATTGGTTGAGGAAGTGGGAGGATGCACCGCAATAAAGACAGAGCCTTTGATCCCTACGTCGTTGACGCTCTTGGGGGGTAAGCGGTGCCCGAACCTCACCAATAACCATAGGCTCAGAAGACTCGACTGCAACGTTGGCAGGGACCACAGGAGGAGGAAAATGAACCCGGGGGGAGGACCTTTTACGGGCTGAGAGTCGGTGTTCGATTCTAAGAACTAAGGCCACAAAATCTTGAAGTCTATCCGGCAATGGATAGACTTGAAGAAGGGCATCTTTGATATCGTCCCTTAAGCCTTCTTGAAATATTGTTATTTGTGTTTCATTTAGCCAGCCTATTTCGGCCGCCAGGGCTTGGAACTCAGTGATATAAGCCCGGAGATCTCTATTGCCTTGACGTATTTTTAGAAATTCTTTACACTTCGTGGATTGATGGTAAGTCATGTCAAAGACTGTAGAGAACTCCTTTAGAAACAAGTCATAATTGTTCAAGAGAGGATCCGAACGTTCAATATAGGGTGTAGCCCATTTCAAGGCGTTTCCCTCAAGCAAAAGGAGGATTTGCGTGACCTTTGTAGAATCTGAAGGGTACGCCTGGGGTCTTTGTTTAAAGAGTAAACCGCATTGTGCAATAAACGGGCGATACTCTTCAGGAACTCCTGAATACTTTTTTGGTAAGGCTAATGGAGGCAGATAGGCGGGAGGTATGCTCGGGAGTATAGGAGCCACTGCTGGGGAGGACGAGGTAGAGGGAGCAGGGTGAAGAGTACCTACAGCAGATAAACAGGTATTGACCTTATCTTGTAAAAGATGTAGGGCGTAAATAATCCCGTCTATAGAGACAGGTAGGGTCTGGATATTTATGTTGGGGTTTGGGGCATTGGTGATGGGTGTAGGGGCAGGACTGTTGGGTAAGGAATCAGAGGGTAAAGGTGGCAGGTCTTTCTGGTCGGACGACATTAGGTAACCTCGGCGATCCACAAATGTTCAAAAGAACAATTGAGGAACGGCGCGATCCCTTGAGACCCAGGGGCCACTGGTTTCCCTGCAGAGGAGACAAAAGAGATTCAGATTAGTAGAGATAGCTAGTAGGGAGGAACTAGTAAGGAATGAGTGACAATAAAGAAAGCACCAACGTACCAGAGGTTGACCCCGGGCACGCACAATACCGGGGAAGGGCCAGGTCCGAAGACCAAAAGGAGCAGGGTAGCAATAGGCTCCAAATAACCCAGATGAAAATGGGTTCCGAGAACTGGGATAGCTACAATACCAAAACTCAGCAAGGTCAAGTTAGACAAACAATGCGTAATCTAAGAACAGTACGGACAATCCAACAAACAGTACAGACAAAACAGGGGTAGTCCAGAGGCAGTCCAAAGGTGAAGTCCAAGGTCAAACCAGCCAGGCAGTAAACAGCACCAAACAAATCCACAGAAAATCCAGGAAAACAAACCGAGGTCAAAAAGCCAGAGAGATCACAACTAGACAAGGGATAAGACAGAAGAATAGTCACAAACCGATCCGGATCAAAAGTACCAAGTCACAACCAACACAAGCCACAGAGGAGAGCGCCAGGAACCGACCAAGGTCAATATCCAGACAAAGGTCGGTTCCTCTATTGGCGCTTAAATAGTGTAGAGAGGTTGGACTTCCAGGTCAAAAGGTAAAGCAGGAAGTTATATAATCTCAGGCGGCCATCTTGGAATGGTGTCCAAGGAATGTGCTAGCCCTGAGTCCCAAGGGATGAGGGAATTGCAGGATGGAAGAAACGAAGTGTGTGTAGGAGGCGCCCCGGTAACCGGCGGCGCCACGGTGGCAGGAGGCGCCCCGGTAACCGGCGGCGCCACGGTGGCAGGAGGCGGACGGCGGGTATGTAGACGAGGGAATGGTGCATGTGTCAGCCGAAAGGCTGACACCACACCCCCCCCAGGCCTCCTGCAGAGAACGGACTTGCAAGGAAGAGCATGAAAGGCTGCTAGTGTCCGATGAGCCCGCAGACTAGAGCGTGCGGGCAACAATAGAGAGACGTGAAAAACTGGATGTATACGGAGGGAGGACGGAAGACGCAACTTAAAGGCCACTGGGGATATACGCTGGAGAATTGGGAAAGGACCTATGTGTCGTGGCTTAAACTTGTCAGGTACCGACATACGCAAATGTTTGGTCGACAACCAAACGAGGTCACCAACCTGTAGATCGGGTTCTGGCCTGCGGTGTCTGTTGGCGCCAATTCTCATCTGTGAGCGTGAATAGACCAACATGGCTTGGACAGCGGACTGACGCAACTGAAGAGAGCGCAAATAGTCTGCCGCCGGACTATCGGAATGGAGGGCCAGAACGGCATCCGGAAACATCTTAGGATGATACCCATAAGCAGCATAGAAAGGTGAAGAGTTAATAGCTTACTGATGGCGAGAGTTGAGGCAGAACTCTATTAAAGGTAAGTAGTCTACCCACAATGCAGGTTTGCTCATACAAAATATTCGGAACAAAGCTTCAATATCCTGATTGCTTCTCTCGGTGGCACCATGAGTCTGCGGATGGTACGCTGTGGAAAGTCGGAGATCCACCCCAAGGAGAGATAAAAGCTTTGCCCAAAAAGCCGAAGAAAACTGGGGTCCACGATCAGAGACTATAACACTAGGTATACCATGAATTTTGTATACATGCGTTACAAATAGTTCCGCCAATTTGGTAGCCGTAGGGAGCGACGATAGTGGGACTAACAATAGCATTTTTGAAAATGCATCCTTCACGACCCAAAGATTGGAACACCTGCGAGAATTAGGTAAGTCAGTAATGAAATCCATGGTCACAAGCGACCATGGCGTCGTAGGTACTGGCAACGGCCTTAATAATCCCGCTGGTGGTTTATGGGAGGTTTTGGCTCTAATGCAGACGGGACAATTTTGAATGAGTGCTTCGACAGTCGAGGACATGTTTGGCCACCAGAAATAACGTCCCAAAACACGTAAAGTATTGTCCGATGAGGGGTGACCTACAGCTGGTGTATTATGTAACCACCTAATTATTTCATCCTGTAGAGGGACCGTGGGAACCCACAACCTGCCACGATGGTAAGACAAACCGTCCGTACTGGTCATGGAAACATTGGGGGGTATGGGAACCGTAGGCAATGCCGTACGAATGTCTTGCAGGAAGGACGAGACGGGAGTAAGTGTATTAGTACAGAACGTTTCCCGAGGAAACATTAAGGGAGGAGATTCTGGGGTGGAGCATTCTGGGAGAGACCTTGAAAGGGCATCAGCCCTCTGGTTTTGTACTGCAGGCCTATAGGTGATGCGGAGTACAAAACGGGACAGGAAGAGAAGCCAGCGAATGTGTCTGGGGCTTTGTGCTAACATTTTACTGAGAAACATCAGATTTCGATGATCGGTTAAGACTATCACTGGGTGGACGGCTGCTTCAAGATAGTGACGCCACTCTTTAAGTGCCAAAATAATTGAAAGCAGTTCTTTATCACCGACGGAATAATTCCTTTCAGCTGGGAGGTATTTATGAGAATGGAAAGCAACCGGGGATAAATAACCTTGAGGGGTCTTTTGTGAGAGAATGGCTGCGGTGCCCAGATTGGAGGCATCGCATTCTAGGTAAAACTGGCGGTTAGTGTCCGGATGAGCTAGTTGGACTTCTCTAGAAAATGCAGTCCTGAGATTGGAAAAGGCTTCTTGTTGTTTAGCAGTCCAGAAGAAAGACTTGCCTCCTTGGAGAACATCAGTTAATGGGGCGATCAAGGTAGAGAAATTTGGTATAAATTTTCTATAATAATTTACGAAGCCTAGCAGACGTTGTACTGCTTTTACGGTGGTGGGTTGCGTCCACTCTAGGACGGCCTGCACCTTTTTTGGGTCCATTTTGAAACCCTCAGGCGAAATGATATAACCTAGATAGGAAATCTCCCTGACATGAAAATCACACTTTTCAGGTTTCGCGTACAATGAATGTTTTTGTAAGCGCTGTAAGACTTGTTGTACGTGATCCGTATGAGAAGTCAAGTCCGTCGAATAAATCAAAAGATCATCCAAGTATATCACTAAGAATTTGAAAAGTAGATCCTGAAAAATGGAAGCCATAAAAGATTGGAAGTAGGCTGGGGCATTCATGAGACCAAACGGCATGACCTGATACTCAAAATGCCCCAGCCTACACTGGAAGGCGGTCTTCCATTCATGGCCTTCCTTCATGCGTAGCAAGTTGTAGGCCCCACGGAGATCCATCTTCGAAAACCAGGACGCACCCTTCAGTTGGTCAAATAAGACCGGAATAAGTGGTAGTGGGAATCGGAATGGCACAGTGATCGCATTGAGTTTTCTAAAATCAACGCAGGGACGCAAATCTGAGGTATCCTTCTTTGAAACAAAAAAGATAGGGGCCCCTAGCGGGGAACGTGAAGGTCGAATGAACTGTCGCCGTAAGGCGTCTGAAATGTATTCTTCTAATACTTTGTCTTCTTTTACATTCAAAGAATACACCCTACCCTTCGGTAACGGAACGTCCGGTAGTAAATCTACCCGGCAATCGTGTGGCCGATGCGGGGGTAGCACTTCAGCCTCTTTCTTATCAAACACTGTTGCCCACTGGGAGTATATTTCAGGGACCTGTGGATGCAAGCGAAGAGTATTCAGAGAAACACTAGAGGGGGCTGAATACATTAAAGGTAATACTCGCTCTGCAACAGTGAACGTGGAATTTTTCCAATCAATCAAGGGATTTACTTGTCTAAACCAGGCCAGCCCTAAGACCATAGGAATCGTGGGTGACTCGATCACGTGAAAGTTATACGAGCCAAGATTCGAACCTTCCATGCCCAGTGAAATGGGTACCGTATTCATGGTGATCTGACGTTGTTTCATGAGGGTCCCGTCTAACGCTGAGATGGCTAAGGCTTGAGCTAAGGGAGTACAGGGTATGTTACAGTTGGTGACTAGGGACTTGGATATATATAGACCCGGAGCCCCTGAGTCCAACATAGCTACAACAGACCAGGGCTTAACTTCGTTGGACCATGTAACTGAAACCGTGATAAATGCATGTAAATCCGTAGTGGATGGCAAATGTGCGAAGGTGTGGGGTTTTATTCTGTCTTGGCCCGTCCTGACCCCCTGCTGGGACGGGCTCTGGCGTTTCCCGAAGGTCTGACGGGACATTGGTTGAGGAAGTGGGAGGATGCACCGCAATAAAGACAGAGCCTTTGATCCCTACGTCGTTGACGCTCTTGGGGGGTAAGCGGTGCCCGAACCTCACCAATAACCATAGGCTCAGAAGACTCGACTGCAACGTTGGCAGGGACCACAGGAGGAGGAAAATGAACCCGGGGGGAGGACCTTTTACGGGCTGAGAGTCGGTGTTCGATTCTAAGAACTAAGGCCACAAAATCTTGAAGTCTATCCGGCAATGGATAGACTTGAAGAAGGGCATCTTTGATATCGTCCCTTAAGCCTTCTTGAAATATTGTTATTTGTGTTTCATTTAGCCAGCCTATTTCGGCCGCCAGGGCTTGGAACTCAGTGATATAAGCCCGGAGATCTCTATTGCCTTGACGTATTTTTAGAAATTCTTTACACTTCGTGGATTGATGGTAAGTCATGTCAAAGACTGTAGAGAACTCCTTTAGAAACAAGTCATAATTGTTCAAGAGAGGATCCGAACGTTCAATATAGGGTGTAGCCCATTTCAAGGCGTTTCCCTCAAGCAAAAGGAGGATTTGCGTGACCTTTGTAGAATCTGAAGGGTACGCCTGGGGTCTTTGTTTAAAGAGTAAACCGCATTGTGCAATAAACGGGCGATACTCTTCAGGAACTCCTGAATACTTTTTTGGTAAGGCTAATGGAGGCAGATAGGCGGGAGGTATGCTCGGGAGTATAGGAGCCACTGCTGGGGAGGACGAGGTAGAGGGAGCGGGTTGAAGAGTACCTACAGCAGATAAACAGGTGTTGACCTTATCTTGTAAAAGATGTAGGGCGTAAATAATCCCGTCTATAGAGACGGGTAGGGTCTGGATATTTATGTTGGGGTTCTGGGCATGGGTGACGGGTGTAGGGGCAGGACTGTTGGGTAAGGAATCAGCGGGTAAAGGCGGCAGGTCTTTCTGGTCGGACGACATTAGGTGATCTCGGCGATCCACAAATGTTCAGAAGAACAATTGAGGAACGGCGCGATCCCTTGAGACCCAGGGGCCACTGGTTTCCCTGCAGAGGAGACAAAACAGATTTAGATTAGTAGAGAAATCTAGTCGGGAGGTACTATTAAGGAATGAATGAGAACAAGAAAGCACCAAAGTACCAGAGGTTGACTCCGGGCACGCACAATACCGGGGAAGGGCCAGGTCCGAAGACCTAGAGGAGCGAGGATACCAAGAGACTCCAAATACCCCAAAAGGAAAAGCGGTTCCGAGAACAGGGGTAACCACAATACACAGAGTTCAAAGAGTGGAAAGCCCAAAAACAATCAGGCGAGGGATCAGGTCAACAGCCAGACAAGGGTGATCCAGAAGCAGTCCACAAGAGAGGTCCAAGGTCTAACCAGCCAGGTAATAAACAGTACCAAACAAATCCATAAGAAATCCAGAGAAACAAACCGAAGTTCAAAAAAGCCAGAGAGGTCACAACTAGACAGAGGGTAAGGCAGAAGAAGAGTCACAAACCGATCCGGATCAAAAGCACCATGTTACCACAAACACGAGCCTGAGAGAAGAGCGCCAGGAACCGACATAGGTCAATATCCAGACAACTAAGAGTTTTACCACGCCCCCTTATATTCCACTCATGCTCCAGTAGGAAGTGTTTTAATAAACCAATGATTACAAGGGAAAAAGGTGCCATAGTGAGATCAGGCTCTGATAGACTTTAAGTAGGGGGTGGTCAAAAACTGTCTTAATTGGAAAATATTAGATGTGGACAATCCGGAGAATGGGATTTTGTATGTCCTAGCAGTCTGTTTAGATGATGCATTCTCCACAAAAAAATATGTTATGCTTGTTTAATGTCTACGTTAACCCCAGACTATGTAGCTTTGATAGAATTATACTGGCTACAAAACTCGAAGCACGTAATCAAAGCAGGTCCAATTTCAGCAATGTGAACATTGTTGGAGGTGATTTCAACTGTCAGCTTTTTAAATGGGATTATTTCAACAGGCTCTGTCAAAGCA
>JAXIUV010000071.1:0-12038 GCA_035593885.1 Eurycea paludicola | reverse complement strand
TTTTAGAACCCTCGTTCTATTTTAGAAACCTCATTCTATTTTAGAAACCCTCATTCCATTTTGTAAACCTCATTCCATTTTAGAACCCTCAATCTATATTTAGAAACCTCATTTAATTTTAGAACCCTCATTTTTTTAATAATAATACTTTATTTGTAAAATTAATTACATAAAGTAAAAATATAATATATACATACAATTTCCAACATAACAATTTTCTTATATTCGAAGGGACAAATACATACATGAAAACATTAGATACAGAGTGTTGTTTAGTTAGTACAGTACTTAATCAAAGTGCTATGCAATTGGCGCAAATGTGCATATAAAGTGCAATGGACACTTTAAAAAACATAATCAATAGATAAAAGAAGTTCAAATCATTCAATTGATATTAAAATTCCTATAGGATTTAAAATTCCTGACATTTTGTAAAAGTCATATAGTCTACTAATATCAAAGATTTCCGATAAATTCATTAATATCAGCATTGTGCTTTTGGTTTCCAACTCAGTGCTTATAAACTGATCAATCCACCTGTCCCTATTGTTTTTAAATTTAGAGCATACTAAGGTAATATGTGTCCAATAGCCTCCAATGATATTTACACAATTACAGTATTTAAAACGCTCTCTGTTGTGGTTGACTGATCTTTCATATACACCAATTCTGAATTTTATATAGAATTTACTTAGAACCAGTGAGGAGGAATGATACATGAAGTCAGCAAGTAGACCTGGTGTATAGATCTTACAGTATTTGTACATTGAGTGTAATTTTGATAATTCATTTGTAGCTACAATGGACGTTATTTCACAAATGATGTTTTTCCACAGAGAGGTGCCTTTGTTATCAAACGGGACATATACTTTGTAATTATGCCATTTGAGTAATAGCTGAGTTAAAGATGTCCTCAAGTTAGATGAGCTCATCATATTATCATCAAGGAATTCTTTTAAAGCATGTAAGCAAATTAAATCTTTCTCATAGGCAAACATTTTCATAAAAGATTTCAAGGTCCTAGCTTCACCCACAATTGTAATTTTTGGAAGGTTTAATTCTGCTCTTAGAGCAGACGCAGGTGTACCGGGCGGACAATCTAAAAGAATTCTTAAAAGTTTGTTGTCAATTTTCTCAATATTGTTATAGTTAGAAAATCCCCATATTTCAACACCATACAGCAATTTGGAGGTAACGACACTTTTATATAATTTCAATAATGGCAAGTAATTTCTAGGGCAGTATTTTTGAGAGAAGCGTTTAATTCCACAAAATTTGCTGTAGACAGAGGGCCAGATTTTGTTCAGATGGGTTTTCCAACTACCATCATTTGCAAAATGTAGGCCTAAATAACAGTAGTTATTAACCACTTCTATCATATTGCCATAAATATTCAAAGGATTATGTTTTTTGATTTTAAACGTTTTTTTCTTAAAGAAAATAATTTTTGTTTTCTTGACATTTAGTTTTAGACATTTTCCTTCACAGTAGGCAACCAACAATTTTAGTTTCTCTTCCAAACCAGCACAGCTTAAATCAAGGATGACAGTGTCATCAGCGTAACCTAATTCGAGAACTTCAGTGTTGTTTATTTTCGGAGTTATGCATGTCTTACAGTTTTCAAATATCTTGGCAAAGTTGCTAACATAAATGCTGTAGAGAAGTGGGGCAAGGACGCACCCTTGCTTTACACCTTTTTCAGTGGGGACTTTTCTGGTGAGATCGTTATTTTTAGAGTGCCTGACCTTTATCCAGGAATTTCTATAAAAACATTGAATTAAATGTATTATTTGGTCAGGACAACCCAACTCCGACAGCATGGACCACAGATATTCACGATTAACAGAGTCAAACGTTGTGGAGAACTCTATAAAGCATGCGTATAATACAGAGTCCCTGTTTATATATTTATTGACAATAGTGTATAGAGTAAAACATTGTTTACAGGCACTAACCCCGGACAGAAACCACCTTGAGTAGAAGGAAGTATACTAGCTTTTTTTACCCAGTCCCATAGGAGTTCATATATGTATTTCGCAAATAGCTTTCCCATGCTGTCGGAGATGGCTAATAAATGATAATTCGAACACAGTTTACTGTCGCCTTTTTTATGGATTGATGTGCCTATACTTCCTTTCGATGAAGGCAAGATCCTGCCAGTAGATAGTATGTGATTGTAAAGAACCCTCATTTCATTTTGGAACCCTCATTCCATTTCAGAGCCCTCAATCTATTTTAGAAACCTAAACCTATTTTAGAACCCTAATCTATTTTAAAGCACTCAATCTATTTTAGAAGCCTAATTCCATGTTAGAACCCTCATTCCATTTTACAAGCCTCATTCCATTTTATAACCCTCATTTCATTTTAGAACCCTCTTTCCATTATAGAAGCCTCATTCCATTTTAGAACCCTCATTCAATTTTAGAAGCCTCTCTCCATTTTAGAATCCTTGTCCCATTTTAAAAACCTCAACCTATTTTAGAAGCTTCATTCCATTTCAGAACCCTCAATCTAGCTGGATCTAAAAATCCAGCTAGATGCCACAAGAGATACCGGCAGCATTGCCCTCCTCCTCCTGCTGGACCTGTCGGCGGCATTCAATCTGGTTGATCACCCCACCCTATGCCACCATCTAACCACAGCCGCTGTGTCCTCTAAACAGGCTACCACCGGGGTGACATCCTTCCTTGCAGGAAGAACGTCCAGAGTATTTGCAAGTTCCGCCACCACCCCGGCCACCCCAGTGATGTGTGGAGTCCCTCAACGCTCCTGCGTCTCCCCCACCCTGTACAATGTGTATACCAAGCCCCTGTTTGACTTCCTTGACTCCTTTGGCATACCGTATACCAACTTTGCCGATGACATGCAAGTCCTACTTCCTCTCACCAGAAACCACGCCATCAACGCGATCATGATCAACAAAGCGTACAATGTCATCCAGGCTTGGATGGCAGAGCACTTGCTTTTCTCAACGATGAGAAAACAGAGCTCCTCATCATTGGAACCCCCCACTCCCTCAAAAAATTGAGCCCCGATTTTTCTTTATTCAACTTCGATGGCATTGCCATTCCGGTCTCTAAATCAGTCAAGACCCTCGGCACCTACCTTGAGGCTGACATGAGTATGGCCAGACAGGCCAACGCCTTATCCTCCACCACAGCCTACAGCTCCAAGCTGATCACCATGTGCCGCCCCTACATCTCCGCTGACAATTGTCTAGCACTTGCCCGTGCTCTCGTACTTACCAAGCTGGACTATAGTAACGTCCTGTTCCTGGGCTGCTCCAGCAAAATCCTGGACCAGGTTCAGGTCGTTCAAAATAACTCCCTCAGAGCCGCCCTAGGCATCAAAAAATCAGATCACATCTCGCAGGCCAGGCGGTATGCCCACTGGCTCCATCTCTGCGTCCACATTGAGTATAAGACCCTCTGCCTCACCCACCAATGTCTACACAGCACTGCGCCTCCCTACCTCAACACGCATATAACACGCTGGCCTATCACTAGAGCCCTGCGTTCCAATGAAGAATGCCTCCTAAACGTACTGAGGTACAATCTAAAAAGTGCTGAGTGTGCCAGTTTAACCACCCAGGCCCCCCACCTCTGGAACTCACTACCACCACATCTTAGACAAGAAACCTCTTACTAGAACTTCTGAAAACAATTGAATACTGCACTATTCAACCGCTATTGACAACCATATCTTGCGGCCGACGTCTGTAACCACCGGAAATTCCTCATGCTGCCGACCTCTGTAACCACCGGCAATTTTGTACTTTCTATCACCCTCCTCTTCTGCTCTGCAACAGCGCCTAGATGCCCCTGGTTTGGGGCGCTTTACAAATGAAATAAATAAATAAATAAATAACTCTCTTTTGTAACCCTCTTTCTTTTTTTTTAAATATTTTTATTGAGTTTTTTTCCAGACACAGCGGACAGGTCAAACACAGACAAACATAAAAACCAAGTACATCATCAGACTTGCTTAAAGTTAGCACTTTACAAGTATCAATGTAAACAGTAGATGCATGAAAATATCTTACGGATCCCCAACCATTTGCGTGTCAATGGAGCCACAACATTTCTCTGCTCTTTTAATCAACCATCAATGGCCCCCACAGTTGGAATAATTTTCTAATGTTGCCTCTACCTCGCAACAAGCGTTCCTCCATCCGAAAAATATCTAAGAATTTAATAAGCCATTTATTTGCTTGAGGGGGGTTAGAATCTTTCCATGCCCTTGCGATAATGATTCTCCCCACAATAATAGCTTTGTACATGAATATGTTTAGGCCATCATCATCAAAGCCAAGTACCATAGCTTTCTCCGAGGGGAGTGTGCCATCAACTTTAGATATGACCCATTCAAATATTTTAGCCCAGTATTGCTGGAGCTTGGAGCAGCGAAAAAACATGTGCATAATGTCTGCTCCGGCACCACCGCATCTAGGGCATTTGTCTACACAATTAGGGTACCAGAGGGAGATTTTCGCCGGTGCGAGATATAATCTAAGAATAAGGTTGAACTGTTGAATACAATATTTGTTAATCAAGCAGCAGTTTTTGGCAATTTCAAGGCTCTTGGTAATTTCTTCTAGGGAGATTGACTCATCTAATACCTCCTCCCATTTTGATGCTATGGCAGGGATGTCAGAGACCAGTGATTTAATAAGAGTCATGTAATATGTTTTAATAGCCCCTTTGCCTTCTACTTGTGTAGACCACAAAAATTCAGCGTCATCCTTTAAGAGCGTGGGAGTGTATGAAATTTGTGTGAGTTTACTACTTACTTGGAGGTAATGAAAGAAGGAGCGTGGGTGGAGTTGAAACTGATCCCTCAGATTAGTAAAGGATTTCAGGGTCCCACCTTCATAAAGTTGACCAACATTGAGGATCCCTGCCCTCTTCCATTCATTAGCAATTCGGACATTGAAGTCCGTAAAAAAATCAGGATTGTCCCACAGGGGTGTTTGATTATGTATCGGTGGTAGTTCAACTTGTCGGCATATAGCCGCCCAATTTTGTGCCATTATTCGGATCAGCTTAAGTTTGATTTTCTTAAAATAGCGAGGATCAGCAAAACCAAACCTTTGTCTGATGTCGCTGATGTCCTTTAGAATAGTAATGGCACTGATTGGGTTATGGAAATATCCTAGAATTTGTTTTATTCTCGGGACCAAAGTGGACCAGTTGTAAAACTGAAAGATTGGGAAATTCATCCCCCCTTCTGCCCATGTTTTGGCCAATTTCTTATAGCGGCTGACGTATGTAACCACCGGAAATTCCTCATGCTGCCGACCTCTGTAAATTTTACCCTTTTGTACTTTCTATCACCCTTCTCTTCTGCTCTGCAACAGAGCCTAGATGCCCCTGGTTTGGGGCGCGTTACAAATGAAATAAATAAATAAATAAATAAATCTATTTTGTAACCCTCTTTCTATTTTCGAACCATCAATCTATTCTAGAAACTTCAAACTATTTTAGAAAACTCATCCATTTTAGAACCCCATTCAATTTTACAAACCTCTGTCCATTTTTTAACCCTTATTCTATTTTTTACAACCCTCATTCCATTTTAAAACCCTAAATCTATTTTACAGCCCTCATTCAATTTTAGAACCCTCATTCCATTTTAGGATCCTCATTCCTTTTTAGAACACACAATCCATTTTAGAACCCTCATTCTATTTTAGAATCCTCATTCCATTTTAGAACCCTCAATCCATTTTAGAACCCTCATTTCATATCAGACCCCTCAATCTATTTTTTAACCCTCTTTCTATTTTCGAACCCTCAATCTTTTCTAGAAACGTCAATCTATTTTAGAAAACTCATCCATTTTAGTACCCTCATTCAATTTTACAAATTTTAAAAACCTCTTTCATATTTAAACCCTTATTCTATTTTAGAAACCTCATTCTTTTTTACAACCCTCATTCCATTTTAGAACCCGCATTCCATTTTAGAACCATCAATCTATTTTAGAAGCCTCATTCTATTTAGAAGCCTCGCTCCATTTTAGAACCCTTGTCCCATTTTAGAAACCTCAATCCATATCAGAACCCTCAATCTATTTTGTAACCGTCTTTCTATTTTCAAACCATCAATCTATTCTAGAAACTTCAATATATTTTAGAAACCTCATCCATTTTAGGACCCTCATTCTATTTTACAAACTTCTTTCCATTTTTGAACCTTTATTCTATTTTAGAAACCTCATTTTTTTACAACCCTCGTTATATTTTAGAACGCTAAATCTATTTTACAGCCCTCATTCAATTTTAGAACCCTCATCCAATTTAGGAACCTTATTCCATTTTAGAACACATTCCATTTTAAAACCGGAATTCCATTTTAGAACACTCATTTCATTTAGGAACCCTCATTCCATTTTAGAACCCTCAATCTATTTTTAGAACCCTCATTTTATTTTAGAACCCTCATTCCAGTTTAGAGCCCTCAATCTATTTCAGAAACCTCAACCTATTTTAGAAACCTCCGCCCTCAATATATTTTAGAAGCCTAATTCCATGTTAGAACCCTCATTCCATTTTACAAGCCTTATTCGATTTTATAACCCTCTTTTCATTTGGAACCCTCTTTCCATTTTAGAAGCCTCTTTCAATTTTAGAATCCTCATTCCATTTTAGAACCCTAATTTAATTTTAGAAGCCTTGCTCCATTTTAGAACCCTTGTCCCATTTTAGAAACCTAAACCAATTTAAGAACCTCATTCCATTTTAGAACACATTCCTTTTTAGAACCCGCATTCCATTTTAAAACCCTCAATCTATTTTAAAAACATCATTCTATTTTATAACCCTTGTTCCATTTAGGAACCCTCATTCCATTTTAGAACCATCAATCTATTTTTAGAACCCTCATTAAATTTTAGAACCCTAATTCCATTTTCGAACCCTCAATCTATTTTTCGAAAGCTCACCCTTATTCCATTTTAGAACCCCAAACTATTTTAGAATCCTCATTTAATTTTAGAATCCTCATTCCATTTTAGAACCCTCATTCCATTTTAGAGCCCTTGTTCCATTTTAGAGCCCTCAATCTATATTAGAACCCTCAGTCTATTTTAGAAAACATGTTCCATTTTAGAACCCTCAATTCTATTTTACAACCCTCATTCCATTTTGGAACCCTCAATCTATTTTAGAAACCTCAACCTATTATAGAACCCTCAATCTATTTTAAAGCGCTCGTTCCATTTTACAAGCCTCATTCAATTTTATAACTCTCATTTAATTTTAGAACCCTCTTTCCATTTTAGAAGCCTTTTCAATTTTAGAAGCATCATTCCATTTTAGAACCCTCAATCTATTTCAGAAACCTCAACCTATTTTAGAACCCTCAGCCCACAATCTATTTTAGAAGCCTAATTCCATGTTAGCAACCTAATTCCATTTTACAAGCCTCATTCCATTTTACAACCCTCATTTCATTTTGGAACACTCTTTCCATTTTAGAAGCCTCTTTTAATTTTAGAATCCTCATTCCATTTTAGAACCCTCATTCAATTTTAGAAGCCTTGCTCCATTTTAGAACCCTTGTCCCATTTTAGAAACCTCAACCTATTGGGGAACCTCATTCCATTTTATAACACATTCCATTTTAGAACCCGCATTCGATTTTAAAACCCTCAATCTATTTTAAAAGCTTCATTCTATTTTAGGACCCTTGTTTCATTTAGGAACCCTCATTCAATTTTAGAACCCTCAATCTATTTTTAGAACCCTCATTTAATTTTAGAACCTTCATTCCATTTTAGAACCCTCAATCTATTTTTAGAAACCTGACCCTCATTCCATTTTAGAACCCTATTTTTTTTATATTTATTCAACTCATAACAGAGATTTCATAATACAATTGTTATATAACATATTAATGGGTAGGAAGAAGTAATAAAACAAGGTGTAATCCAACAAAAGAAGGGAAGATTACATTAATCCAACCATTAGTTACATAATTCTTCTTGTTCAATCATAACTCTTCGTTTGTGAGCAAGTATAAATATAAAATCCCCCATATTCTATCGCGTTTTTTAATCCGCCCTTGTTTGACAAACAAATAATTTTCAATTTGATAATTATGATGTACTTTGTTCCACCACTCAATCAAGGAGGGTGCTTCCATATCTTTCCAATGAAGTGCAATATTGATACTTGCTAGAATTATACATTTACAAATTATCGCCAATTCTCCCTGACTCAATTCTAAATTAAATCCTAAGAAGGCCACCGTAGTTGAATCACCAATTATTGTTCTTCCCAATACAACTGATATTTGCTGAAAAACTCCTAACCAGTATGCATCCAGTTTTGGACATGTAATAAACATGTGGGTCATAACTGCCACAAGATTTCGGCATCGTGGACAACATGATGTACCCGCCGGTGCCCATTTAGCTATCCTGGCAGGAGTAAGATACCAGGCTTGTAAAAATTTTAAGACATGCAGCCTATGATTGGTGGCAAGACAAATTCTAGGAGTGTCCCGCAATACCCTAAGTATAAGGAGTTTTGTTTCTTCTACTGATCCATATAAGAAGGCCCACTTCTCTGCAATACACTCCAGGTCATCAGGGAGAACCTCAAGCAGTAATCCATATAACCTCCTAATCATGCCCTTTCCAGTAATCTGTTTTTGAAATAGTATTTCTAATATTTCATGTTCTTGTATGATTTCATTTTGATGTAATCGAAATTGTTGGCGGATTTGGAAATATTTAAATATATTGTGGGCCGACAGGCCAAATTGGTTTGCCAGAGAGTTATATTCTGCCATTTCAGTGCTATTGACCAATAGTTGGTAGATATATACCAGTCCCCGTCTCCGCCACTGACGAACCACGTGATCTTCCCTTTGCGGGTCTAATTTTGCAATCAAACTATATTTATTAATGGCCGGTATTGTTAAAAAAAATTTTAGGGACTGCCAATTTTTCATCAAATTATTGAGTGTTTGTACTTTATTGTATTTAAAGAAATAATTAGTATCTAATCTCTCTTGGAGCTCATCTGGGAGTGTAGCCACTAATATTTTCATACTCTCGAATGATTGAGAGTCCGGGTGCAGTGCCATCAATATCCTATTGAGAGAGGCTGCCCAATTATATATTCGAAGGTATGACAAAGCTAAGCCCCCTTTACTCCCTGGCTGTACCAATTTGGCCCTAGCACGCCTCGGCAACTTTTGTGCCCAAAGGAATTTAGTTATAACTGAATTAATTCTTACTAACACAACATTATCCAGATGGATTGGCAGGACCCTAAATAAATATAAAAACTTGGGGAAAACAGACATTTTAATGAGGTTCACCCTACCCACAATAGAAATTGGTAAAACACTCCACCGACTACATAAGCTTTTAGTTTCATGTATAATTCTATTCAAGTTATTTCTACAGGTGTTTGTAAATGAGTGTGAAATTTCTATTCCTAAATATGAAGCTGTCTTTGCTGCGAATGGTATCTGTCCCAAAATGTTCCAGTTAAGGGTTACGTTTTTTTCCGGGTTAAGTCTATATCCTGACATGGTCCCAAACTGTTCGGCAGATTAAAAAATGATGGGCAAAGCAGTATTTGGATTATTAGAGGCTATCATAATATCGTCTGCATACGCGAACACCTGACTTGATTCTATGCCTCTAGATGGAAAAGTTAATTTAGGGAGTACAGACTTTAATTTGTTTAAGTATGGTTCAAGATACAAGGCAAAGAGCAGGGGCGAGAGAGGACACCCCTGCCTCGTACCTCTGGTTATGGGAAAATTAGCCGAACAGATCCCATTGACTGTTACACTTGCATTCAGTCCTTCATATAGTGCTTTCACTACTGAAATGAACCCTGCAGCGATACCCATTGCCATCATTATTGGCCACTGACAGCGCCAGTCCACCCTGTCAAAAGCCTTTTAAGCATCCAAAAAAATGAGAGAGAGCGGATCGGCGCTGGCTGCGGCCAAATCAGCTAAAGCTATTGCTGAATGAACATGTTCTGCCGTATCCCTGCCGGGTATGAAGCCGTGTTGAGAGCTTGATACCAATCCCACAACTTTGCTTGCGAGCATGACGGCTAAAATTTTAGCAAAAATGTTTGCGTCACAATTAATCAAACTTATTGGTCTATAAGACCCACATGCTCTAGGATCTTTTCCTTTTTTAGGAAATACTACAATTTTAGAGGATCTCAATGAATCAGGAATAATCTTTGCCTGAAAAATTTCCAAAAATAATTGCTTCATCATTGGTGTTAGCGGTTCGAGAAAGGTTAAATACACTTCTGATGGAATACCATCCAAGCCAGCTGCCTTCCCCAGAGCCATCGACTTAGCGGCCAGTAAAATCTCTTCCCATCTCAATTCTGAACTCAAAAAAGCAGCCTACGCCTCCTCTAGTTTTTTTTCTATATTCGAATTCAAATAGGCATCTAATTCTGTTTCTGAAAAGTTTACATCTTGTGTATAAAGTTTGCTATAGAAACTCCCAAATGCCTCACAGATTTCTTTATCAGTAATTAATGGATTTCCTCCCTCGGAATCTAGTATATCCACCCGGGTCCCTTCCCTTTTGTCTCTCATTAAGAAGGCCAAGGCCTGACCAATCTTTTCTGACTTCTCGATTTTATTCGAAAGATAGCCTTTCCATTTATTCGTAGCTTCCGTATCTAAAATTAAATTCAATTTTTGACGGGCCAGAGTCAATTCCTTACGAATTTCCTCTTCCCGGGGGGTACCAGTCATCCTATTATAATGTTCTCTTTCTAGAGTTTTAATTAAGTCTAGAATTTCAGTTATTATTACTTGTCCTCTTTTTTGCGTCTTGATCACAAAGGAGGTAGTTAGTCCTCTAAAATGGGCCTTCCACGCATCCCAAATTATAGCAATATGGGCGAAGTTTTGATTAAAATTCCAAAACTCCGTTGTTGCGTTGGATATAAATACCCGATATTCTTCCAGGAGCAGAAGTTGTCTATCATAAGTCCATATGCAAGCCTTTCTCCTCACATTAGTTAAATTCCACGTCGTCTGCACCGGAGAATGATCAGATATAAATATCCCTAAATGCTTGACCTCCACTTCCTGTAGATATTGTTTTGATATGAGAGCAAGATCTATCCGGAAGTATTGGTTATGTGGGTAGGAGTAAAATGTAAATTCCCTACCTTGACTATTTTTACTCCGCCACCCGTCGACAACCTGCATAGTTTGGCAGAGCTTTGTAAAGGCTATCAAGGTTCTAGGCTTAGTCGTGCTTGCTACTGCGGAGGATCTGTCTAGCCAGCAGATAGGTGCAAGATTGAAATCTCCCGTGATTATAAGTTGATCATTCCACCCTGCACATTCCAACTCTACTGGTTTGATTGTAGTTGGATCATCTTTGTTTTTGTTATATATGGTCACAATTCTGCACCGTCTCCCCAGTAGTTCTAAATCCACAAGCGCCCACCGCCCAGTCAGGCTTTCTCGTTGATTCACAATTTTCACATCTTTCCTCTATATTAATATTGCCACTCCCTTTGATCTGTCTTTAGTTGAACTAAAAATGTTTTTGCAGTACCCGCAACGTAATATTTGCTTATGCTCTTCCCTAAGCAAATGAGATTCCTGAAGGCACACAACGTCGAACCTGCATTTTGCCAAGAAGCCCCTGACTCTTTGTTGCTTAAGTCTGTTCACAAGACCATTGACATTCCAACTGATTATTTTCAAAGCCATCTTATCCTCTCTCTTTTACCCCAGATATTAGTGCTGATATTGTTAGTATTGTTCCTATTTCTAACTTCTTTTTCCCTCCTTTTGCATCCATTACCTCCCATGTTTTCAACTCCATTATTCCTCCCTGTTATGAGATTTTCTTTTTTACCCCCCTTGAGCCCCTTACCCCCTACCTTGAGCCCCCCCAAAACCTCTTCCCCCAGAACCTCCCTTGGTCACGCTGGACCCCCCCCCCTTCCCTCCCAACACTGCTGTCCACTAGGCAGCAGTGAGATAAGTAGCCTGTACTTGGATGGCTTGAGTCACCGT
>JAXIUV010000070.1:0-12071 GCA_035593885.1 Eurycea paludicola | reverse complement strand
ACATTTTCTTTTACAGGTGTAGTTTACAATAGGCAGGTCTGAGGATTTGTGTATAAAACTATACTTAAGGGCTTAGACCAAGTAAACCAGTAGGCAGTTCTCAGGAGTGAGTGGAGGTGAATACTCCCACTTCACTATTTTTGTGAGGTCCCTGACTGACAGTACCAGTGATTGCACATCACTGACACTTGGTCAGGACAGCTGTCAGACTTAGCTGTCAGACTGCTGGCTATCTGTCAAAGCCAAGCCAAGGCTGAGATAGACTGGACACTTACCTAAGTGTGTTTATATATAATACCTAATCCAGTTATATATAATATCTCACAATCTCTGACGTGTTCCTCGTCTTATCTTAAACATGGAAAATGCAGTGCCATTGACATAGAGTTGTGCTAGGGCATTAGTATAGAGAATGCGTATCCATCTACAGAAGGATGGTCCAAAACCTAGGCGAGACATGACAGCAAACAGATACGGCCATTTAACCATATTGAATGCCTTGTAAGGAGATCAAACCAAGCTTATCAGCTAATCTCGACATATTCAACACATCCAGGAGGCGTCATGTGTCTGAGCTTGTTGAGCGCTTGGTAACAAATACGCTCTGGTCAGGGTGTACTAGTATTTGCAGGAAAGGAAGAAGATGGTTTGTCAATATTTTAGCCAACAACTTAAGGTCAGTGTTTATCATGTTATGTTATGTTAGCAGGTTCTCGTATAGCGTTAAATAACCAGTGGGGCGGTATCGAAGCACTAGGAACCAGGGGGACCTTCCTGGCCTTATTTCGATTCTGGTCCCTTAACCTGCCCCCCTTGCGAAGTGCTCATAGGGGATTATGTATGTCTAGATCCAGCCGCGTTGGTTTCAAACCGCTTCTGGATGTGTCTTTCTGCCAGGAATGGTTATGTCTTCGTAACTCGGGTTGCTTCTTCTGCATGCACCCTGGCTATGCATGTGTTTGTGAATCTGTGTGACCTTATGACTGTTGAGGTGGATTATTTGTTTGTTGCCCATGCCCCGTACGGCTGTGGATGATATGTGTCCTTATGGTTGTGTTCAGTGGATACTTGTGATGCGTGTGGTTGTTGCGGTCTGTGTGTCTGGTTGAGATGTTTTCTCTTTGGCAGGTTGCCTTGGAGAGCTTCCCTGTGTCGGTGAGATGTAGCATAGAAATGTGACACAAATGTGACACAAATGTAACGACCCTCGGTCGAGGAGCTGAGCCATGCCAGTGCTCTCGGTGTACATCTCCGCCAGAGGTTACCCCTGAAATACCTGTGGTGGGGAGGGAAACAGAATAGCGTGAGCCTCTCTACATCAAGCAGTTCAGTAACATTACATTACATTACATATATATTTGTAATGTGCTGGAGCACACAGGCATCAGGGTGCAGTAGAAAGCAACAGACATAAGAAAGAGTTTTTAGTTAAAAAGATGGGTTTTTAATCCCTTTTTAAAAGCATAAAAATTGTCCAGTGACCAAAGCTCCAACGGAAGCTTATTCCAAAGGGTGGGGTCCCAGTTGGAGAAAGAGCGACCAAGACCTCCAGCCCTCGAGATTTTAGGGCAATGAGAAAGATGAAGGGAGCTGGATCTTAGACAACGACTAGGTCTGTAGTCTGATACTCGGTTTGACAGATATGGGGGGGCCATATCATGCCGACATTTGAACATCAAGGAAAGAGCCTTGAATTCAATCGTCTGGCAGACTGGCAACCAGTGCAGAGCCCGCCTTTCATTGAATATGTGGTGACCTCTAGGGGTCCTTGTGACCGAACAAACAGCATCATTCTTTATCACCTGTAACGTTTGAATAGCTTTTTTTGAGGAGCCGACCATCAGCCCGTGCAGTAATCTAGTCTCGACAGGATGGTGGCACGAGCCACTGTGGCACAGTTTTCCTCACTCAGGAAAGGATGGATATTGTGCAGGAATCCCAGATAGTAGTAGGCAGAGCTTTTCAGATACTTGATGTGGTAAATCATAGATATTAGGGAGTCGAGTACCACCCCCAGCATCTTCACTTTGTTCAGTGTTTTTATCTTATGACCGTTGATGAGGATCTCCGAATATTCAACCTGTATTTTAGCGAGATTTCTCACTGAAGCGACTGACAGGAGCTCGGTTTTTGAGCCATTTAGGCACATCCAGTTCAATCCCATCCAATTTTTGATGAGGGTGTATATGCTATTGAGATAGGTCGTGTCCTCATCCATGTTCCCGGTTAGCTCAACATATATTTGTGAATCATCCACAAAGTTGGTAAAACGTACATGATTTTCAGTTAAGATGGTAAAGAGTGGAGCCATATATACGTTAAACAAGCCGGCGGATAGACATGCATCCTGTGGCACACCGCTCAGCATCTATTCATTATTGGATGCATGACCTCACCAAACTATCCTGGACATGCGTTGCCCAAGGAACTATCTAATCCAGGTCAGGGATTCTGGGGAGAAATGTCCGATGTCAGCTAGCCTACCCATTGGTGTGTTGTGGTCCAGTAAATCAAAGGCCGCGGACAGGTCCAGCAACAATAGGATGCCAGACCTGCCCCGGTCGATCATGGCCAACATTTCTGCCTGCAAGTCCAGTAGCATTGTCTCGGTGCCAAAGCCGGCCCTAAACACTGATTGCAATGGATGGAGCAACTTTTCCGACTCCAGAAATGCCTGAAATTGGCAAGTAGCTATCTTATCTATCACCTTCAGAAGTAGTTGTACATTTGTAATCGGGCGATAGTTGTTTGGGTCCTCTGGATCCAAACCTAACTTTTTCAAGAGTGGAATAACTTGGACCGATTTGATGTTATCAGGGACATTATTATGCAGGAAGGATGCATTAGCAAATCTAGTAAAGAAGGGTGCGAATGCTATTGGATGTTTGAGGACTAATTTTGCAGGGCAAGCATCGCCCAATACAGTCATGGGGCGCAATTTATTCAATAGGCTAACCATGTCTTTAATACTAATAGGTTTAAATTGGAAAAGGCTATGGTGTCCAATTCCTATTCTTATTCTTATTCTTAAAATGATCTTGGACCCTAAGGCACATGTTGTCACTAGGGGGAAAAATATTTACTTCCTTATTTATTTATTTATTTATATATTTATTTATTTTATTTATTTATTTATTTCTAACGCGCTATAACCCAAGGGCATCAACGTGCACAGGTAACAAGACAAAGACAGGACAAGGACAAACAAACAGAGCAGGAGGTATCAGACGGCCGGAGATAGAAGAGAGGGTCAGCAGAAGAGATGTGTTTTTAGTAGTCCCTTGAAGCGCAGTAGGGAGGCTTCTTCCCTGAGGGATAGAGGTAGGGTGTTCCAGTTCGATGGAGCAGTAAAGGCAAATGAGCGCTTGCCAAAGAGTTCAAGTTTGACTTTCGGGACTTGAAGAAGGGATTGACTGTTTGAGCGGAGGATCCGCTGATACTTCAAGGGGATAATGCGTTCCTTCAAGTAAGTTGGGCTTTTCCCATACAACACTTATGGGTGATGACCAGGAGTCTAAATAAGACTCTTTGCCAGTGGAGCCCACGCCTTGCTTCGGCCACATGATCACGTCTGGATAAACCACATACTAGCCGTACTGCATCATTCTGAATGACCTGCAGCTTGGAGATATTCTTAGAGGAAGTATTGGAGAATAGACTGCACCCGTAGTCTATTTTGGAGCTGATGATAGCTCTGGCCAAGGTGGCACACGCTGAGGAGGAGATGAATGGGTGTAGTTGCCTGAGTAGCTTAAAATAGTAAGCACAGCTGCTTTTGATGTAATTCACATATGGTGTCAAATTGAGAAATTTATCAGTGATGACACCCAAAGTTTCTACTTTGTCGAGTACGGCTAAGACGCAACCAGCTATATTAAAAGAGGCGTATAATGGGCCTAGTTTTTTCAGGCGAGCCTGTGTGCCCACGATGAGTAGCTCGGTCTTTGAGTCGTTCAGCGCGAGGTAGTTGTGGGCCATCCAGCGCTGTATGAGGGCGTAGATGGCATTGATGTTAGTAGAGTCCGCAGCATAGTCACCAGATAGTTTCAGAAGGATCTGCGTGTCGTCTGCGTAGTTTGTGAAAAGAACTCCTGCCTGCACCAACCAGGCGAACAACGGTTTAGTAAAAAGGTTGTAGAGGGTGGGAGACAGGCAGGAGCCCTGCGGGACACCCCACTCAAGAAGGACAGGGTCCGCGGCTACCTCACCACAAAAGACTCTAGCAGTACGATTGGACAGAAATGACAGGACCCAATCGGCAGCCTCCACCAAAAAATTTGCCCCCGAGCACAGCCTTTCCACAAGGATACCGTGGTCCACCAGGTCGAAAGCGGCAGATAGATCGAGGAGCAGGAGGAGGGCAACTCCTCCTGCGTCCACAATGCTGCACAAATTCGCCTGGAGGTCGAGGAGGGCTGTCTCGGTTCCGTGGGCCTCACGGAAGCCTGATTGTCGTGAGCCCAGGATACCCCACTGCTCCAGGTAGGCCTGGACCTGCAAATAGGCCACCCTATCCAAGATCTTAAGGAGGAAGGGGACGTTGGTTATGGGCCTATAATTGCAGGCCAGGCCTGGGTCTAATGAGGGCTTTTTTAGTAGTGGGGTAATCCATGCGGAATTGATGTCCCTGGGCACGGTGGTCCTGGAGAAGGAGGTGTTAACACATTTTGTGATGAGGGATAGGAGGAGAGGTGCACACTCTTTAATTGTGACAGCCGGGCATGTGTCCGAGGGGCATGATGTGGGCTTGAGTGTAGAAATAATGGTGGCAATTTCCTGTGTGGACATGGCTCGGAATCGGAATTTTTCAAAACCGGAGTGGACAACTTTGGGTATAGGGGGGGTCCAGGGTGGCCTGTTTTCAATGTTCGTGCAAAGTTTCTCGACTTTCCCCATTAGTGATTGTTGGATATTGGTACACCAGGTCTTATCCTTTGTGATACAGTCGTGGGGGTGATGGGGGAGCTTCCTGGCTTCTGAGTATTTTAAACAACTCCTTGGAGCTGGACTGGGCAGAGAGAATCTGTTCCTCAATATGTGAGGATTTGGCACGGAAGATGGCCGTTTTGTAGGCATCAACGGCGACCCTATAATTTGCTTTATTTTCAGGTGTTTGGGATTTGAGCCAGCATCTATGGCTTTTTCTTTTGTTCTGTCTGAGTTCTAGCAATTCGCCCTCAAACCAGTTGTGCCTAGTGTTTGTCTGTATGGTGCTTCGAGTTCGAATGGGTGCTACCTTGTCGGCGGCAGCAGAGTTTTTTTGATGTACTAGGCTGAGAGCTCCTCTACCGTATGGAGGGAGGCGATGGTTTCATCATCACTGACCATGAGGGGGCTGGAGGTTATTTCGGCCAGCTTATGTTTATTACGTGAAGTCGTTATGACTTTTGGGAGTTGAGTTTTAACAGGTGCTGTTGGACATATGATATCAAAGCTAACAATGTGGTGATCTGACCATGGGCAAGGGTAGATGCTGGGTGCAGAGATGTGGAGTTCATGAGTAAGTACCCAGTCTAGTATGTTGTTCTCTTTGTGGGTAGGGGCGTTGACATGTTGGTTGAATCCCAAGCCCTCTACGGTGTTTGATAGGGAGATACCATCTTTATCAGAGGGGTCACCATACCAGAAATTGAAGTCACCAAGTAGGAGGGCTCTTGATGTGGACTTAAGGTTGGGAGTGAGTGTATTGAGGAGTTGCTCCACGAAATCAGGCATGTGTTTGGGGGGACGGTACAGTACATGTATGTGGAAAGTGGTGGTAGGGTTAATGTTCCATTTGGCGAACAGAAGGTCACATTCAGGGGGACTTTCTACCGGGACCGATCTTAAGTTAAGATGTTTTTTAAATATAAGGGCCACACCCCCTCCCGTGCTCAATTCTCTGTCTTTGGTTAGTATATTGTAGCCATCGATCGGGCACCGCAAGATCTAGTTTAGGGCCCGCAGCAGAGTGTGACCAGGTTTCGATAATTCCTAGAATGTGAGCGACAATGTAGTCGCTTACTTCATGAGCGTGTCCTAATAGTGACCTTGTGTTGAGAAAAGCAGCATGGATAGCATTATTATCCGTTGGTTTGTGGTAAGGGGGGGTGTTTGTGTGGCTTGGTGCCCTAGAAACCAGCATAGGTATATGGGGCCAAGCCTCGTGAGTTTAGGAGTTTTGGAAGGTGTTGCGTCGAGGTATGGGACACACAGAATGGAGTTCACTAGTAGGGAGCCAGGATCAAAGGGGAGGACACTTGTTGAATCTATCGTCGGGTCTCAATTTGGTCTATAGTTTTATCAGGCTGCAAATTGAGAAGGGGAGGCTCGACCGTTCTAGGGTCAGGTGCCGAGGGGGTCGGCTGAACCGGCGGTGCATTCGATGCCAATGAGTCTGGTCAATTAATAGGAATCTCATGCTCAGGTGGGGGACATTTGGGCGCCGCACTATGATTTAAGGATGTCGAAGGTGGTGTTGGTTGACCTATGGCTACATCGATTATGTGTTGGGAGGCGGGGAAGGCTATGGCGGAACCGTCTAAGGTCTCATGGGCCTTAGGGATGCTGGGGGCAGGGTTGATTGTGCGCAATGGTGGCAAATCAGTTGTGTCCTCATTGAGTAGTGGGGTAAGATTTAAAGGTGTACCAAGTAGTCTGGCTGGGCACGAGAACTCCAGTTGCTCCAAGGTATGCGAGTGTGAACGTGTGTTGGAGGAGGCAAAGATGGCTGCCATGATTGTTTTGGACTGTTCCTCAAAGGAAGTACCGGCCAGTGCCAATTTGGAGGCCAATGCGGGTGATACAACAAACATGTTTTTATAAGCAGATGGTTTTTATCTTGCTGGGTAAGAGCATAGGGGCAAGAGCTAAACATTTAACTTAGTATGGATGGTGGAGCCGGGTTTGTGTAGAACAGCGAGGTGCAGGCACAGGGGTCTGCGCAGAGCGCTGCGCGCGTCCATGCGCGAACCCGCGCAAATCGGTCAGACGCGCCGGCGCTGACGCGCCTGCTGCAGTAGGAAATACTGCTGCAGGGCTGCTGGGATATGTAGTCCCCAACGAAGGTCTTTCCCTATTCTATGCCGGGATTCCCAGCTAAAATCTGACTGTCCCTGTGTAGAGCTGACAGTACTCGTAGATCAGGTACATACAGTTGATGATATTGTGCAGCAATGAATTGTGCGCAGAAACAGAGAGTGTGCTGAGTAACGCTCGTTGCTAAAAAACGCAACAGGTACAGGAGGTACACTCAAAATGAAGAGCAGGTTAACAGAGCACTAACAGCTTCACAGTTCTCCTGGATATTTACAATGCAGTTCGTAGTTTTCATACACTGTGGCCCTGGGCCGTGCTAGTCAGCAAATAGATCGATTTGTAAGGTAGTAAAAGCGAGATTTACAGTATTACACGAACAGGAGTGCAGAGATAATCATGCGCTAAATCACAAGATACAAATCTGGTCTGAAGAGACCGACAAAGTTTTCAGTCTGTTGCAATCAGAACAGGGTGCAAAACAGAAATACAGTCAATTATGGTGCTGGATTGCGACAAGCGCAGAAATAATCATGCGCTAGGGCACGGATCTCGGAGCTGTGAGGTACAGGCTGTTAGGTGCAAGCAGGTACAAGCAGGCAATAGGCAGACAAGAGTAGCCACAGGGTGCTACACAAGTACAAAATGGTACAAGGATCCAGAAGGGTGCCTTTCTTACATGCAGCTTACCAGGATTCACAGGGTTTTCCACCTCTTTGAGAATTTTAAAAAGTTCCTTGGTGCAATTTTCCGCATTTTGGATACGGGAGTTGAAATAACCTGATTTAGCATCTGAGATGGCATTTTTGTAGTGAGTCACAGCCAGTTTCCAAGCAACCTTTTCCGAAGCCTCTCTACTCTTAATCCACGCCCGCTCTAGCTGGTGTTTAGTTCTCTTTAAGGTGCTCAGTTCATCTGTGTACCATCTCTGTTGTCTTTTTTCTTCTCTCACTACTTTGGTTTTTAAAGGGGCATGGAGGTCAAGAAGGTTTGACAAGGAATTAGCGTAACTAATGATTCTGGAGAATCTGAATCATCCGTGGAGGCCATGAGATTGTTCAAGTTGGCTAGGATTAAGTCTGGGGTTAGATTTTTCAAATTAAGGTTTGTGGTGGTGAGAGGGGCATGCACCCTTGGGGCTTTATTGGGTAGAAGGACCGTGAAGTGTATTAAAAAATGGTCTGATCATATGCAGGGGACTACTTCAAGAATTTCGACTGAAATGTTACAAGTCGAGATCCAGTCTAACGTGTTGCCCTTGTTATGAGTAGGGGCTGTTGAAGATTGACTGAACCAATATCATTTAGTGACTCTTCCAATTCAATGGCTTTGTATCAGTAGGGTCTCCCAACCAGTAACAACACTGTGAGTGCAGATGGGGAGCGAATTGCTCTAATAAGCTATTGAAGACCTGTGGTGGGGAAGGAAACAGAATAGCATGTGCCTTTCTACAACCAGCAGTTGCATAACAACACAGTGAGTACAGATGAGGAGTGAGACGTTAGGTGAAGCTGGTTCCCACTTACCACAGCTACTCTGATGTTGCTCCTGGAGAGGAGGTCTGCAATCTAGACAATTATGAGGGTCTCCTTTGGGTTTGGGTATTAGCACTATTTTGGCCGTGTTGTCTGTCATGTCTAAGCTTCCCACTTCATATGCCTCGTTATAATATGCCAGCAATGCTGGGACGATTTCATCCTTGAAGTGTTTATAGAACTCCCCATTTATGTCCTCTAGTCCAGGGCCTTTATCAAGGGCTAGTTGTTGGATAGCCAATTTGATCTCATCAGTTGTCAGTGGAGAGTCCAGAGATTCTCTGTGATCCTCTGACAATGTCTCCAATAATCTGTCATTAAGATAGGCCATGAGATATTAGCGTAAGTCGCTAGATGGGAGTTTATAGTGGGTAGGTCATTGGTGATAATAACACCGTCAATGGCAATGCAGGGATAAAATTAGATGACCTAGTTCCCTGTATGAGATGTGCAAGCAATGTGGTAGGCTTATTCATTTGCTAATAACGGCATGCTTCAACCGGCCTGCCAAGCAATCTAGTTTCAGTATCTGTGGAGTTGACATGTGCTCGTCTCACATCCAAGAGCTGTATGAGTATTACAGGATCTGATGTACATTGAAACGCTTCATCTAGCTCCTGCAATCGCTGTTCTTGTTGAGTAATGTCTTTTCGTGTTTGCAATAATGCACCCCTGGTCATAGATCGTACGGTGCTGCAAAGATAGCACTTAAGCGTCATCCATCGCGCAGTAGCAGAGGTGTCTTGTGTGTTATTAGCTCATAGAAAGGTAGCAAGAAATTCCAGAATTTGGGGTTCATGTATAGGATCTCGAAGAACGCTTGCTTTAAAGGTCCACAGGTGAGCGTGGTAAGAATCCAGTTAAATGTAAGGATTAGCATATTACGGTCCGAGAAAACCGTTGGTTGTAAATTAATCGAGCTAAAACTGGGAAATACATAGTGGCTGATGAGAAACCTATCAATACGTGAATAAGAGGTGTGAACAGGAGAGTAAAAGGTATAGCCGGGATTTTCCCTATGTAATGCCCTCCAGATATCTAATAAGTCATACGTGTCTATACATTGAAGTATCATTTTAGCTCCTCCAGTAAGGGGTCTGGGAATATCAGATGAGCGATCAAGTAACTGCGATAAAAACAAATTATAATCTCCCCCCAGAATCCATGGCAAAGCAGACCATCTAGCAAGCTTGGTAAATAAGGGTACAATAGAAATGATGACAATCATACGGCAGTGCGTATATATTAACCAGTAAGACGTCTTGCCCCATAATCTGAAAGTGTATTATGACATATCTACCTAGAGAGCCTACCTCACGAGCTCGTACAATATGCAGGATGTGTGGCATTATCATCGTTATAACCCTTCTCGACACCTCCACATATGACGTGAAATAGCCATGATCACTGTTTTATGTAATGATTTTATACATGTTGTTCTGTTCATTTGTTTACGCGGACTGAAGCCTATGGCATACTGTTGCGCAATAAAACCCTTTGATTGATTGATTGATTGATTGATTGAGCCAAGCACCCTCCACCTTGTAAGCAGAGCATCATGTTCTTTATGATTTAAATGAGACTCTTGTAATTGTATGATATCAAGCTTACATTTCTGTATATATTGCCATATTTTAATCTGTTTCTGCATTGTACGCAAGCCTCATATATTCCAAGTAGCAACACGAAGCTCTCTAACAACATTCATAGCGTGTATGATCATCTAATGTAATGTCATTTTCATTGTTATGCTCTTCAAAACGAATCTGTGATACCTGAAAACTCCATGCTACACACATAATCATCCAGCATATGGCATTAATAGGATAAAAATCATGCTCGCGTGAATACTCGAGATTGCAAACTAACTGATGACTGTAATAAACATAACACACAACAACAAAGTTAACCTGACTGTCCTTCAACAACCATTCATAGTATCAGAGACCTTGGGACTCTGGCAGTGACATGGGCCAGTTGTCGATTTGTGTGCAGTACATAGCATTGTGTGACAGGCAAAGAGTCTTTGGGATTTTCTCAGAGCACATAATCATATCATTCAGCACTAGGGGGCAGACAGTTCCATGTCCATGTATCTGTAATTTCTGTGTCCCCCGGAGGGGGGCACATGTAGCTCCAGGCATGACAGTGTCCGCTTGCCCAGTGATTGCAGCACAAAAGGATTTTCGCACGTTATGTAGTTTGCCATTAACAGTTGCACTGCAGCTGTTATATCCATCAAGTGTAGCGCTCTCACATGCACTCGACTAGTAAAAACTGCCAATTGGGCAAGCACACATTGCCAGGGCAAGGATGTGGAATGACCATTGTATCACAATGCAAACATTTCCAGCACCGTAGGTGCAACGCTGCTCTGGGCGAAGGGGGGATATGCGGCCAGGAGGATCAGTGTGATCCGACTCACCAGTTCCATCATGTTGTCCCCCGTGGAGGTGTATGGCCAGAAATATCTGGGACCTGAGGCTCCTGGTTCCCCTCACCCCAATTAGCAGTACTCTTAGACTCCCAACTAGCAAATTACACTTTGATACCCAAACTATAAGTAAAATAAGAAATCATCAGTCAGGGATTCAAGATAATACACAGGTTTATTACAGAAAACCCCATACACTGCAGTGGGAGAATATCCGTGTAAAGACAGGGACACTCTCTGACAACACCTTTTGGGGCACGGTTTAAATAGGCCCCTGTCCTACTGACGTACAATCTAGCTTGAGCCTGCCCACCACACCAATACTTTTGCCTTATAGGGAAATAAGCATACAGAAAAATATCCAAGGGGCATGGTTATTGCCCAGGGTGGCATGATCATGGGCATGGTCATTGTAATCCGATGTATGATAGGCAGCTGACGTGGCATTGGTGTACGTGCCGACAAACAACTTACAAAATGGAGTCTTGTAGTGGGTGGGTCGGGCAGTTTGTCCACTATTGCTAAATATATCAGTGAGTAAACATGTACAATATACTTCTCGGAAAAACAGCAGTTGCGGTTAACTTGGTGCAAGCGTTGCATTGCTCTCATCAGAGGCCACTGCTAGGCCTGAAGCCTCGGTGATCATGAGGACAGAATAACACAAAATGGCTGCAGTGGAATCAAAATGGCAGTCCTCCTGCCTCCTCATTTCTCTATTGTTAAGCCTTGCAAAAGCAGTTTCTTTGCATATAAAATAACATAATATACTCATAATAAAGTGATTACATTTGTCTGTAACTCAAAACATAGTGATCAAATGACATGTGACTGGTTACCATCTTTCTTTAAGATGTTTATTGGGTGATGATATACCAGCGTGCGAGTATGAGAAAAGACACAGATCAATAGTGTGAATGTGCATTTACTTGTGATATGCTGCACATCTCCAAAAATATGAAACTCATCACTGTAATAATCTGCTGGGGGGGCAATCAGTACCCAAACTCCATTATAACAGTCCCCCGTTTGAATGAATCAATTTCATTCACCCTCCAAGGGTGCAATCACATGGAGTTTGCGTAAAG
>JAXIUV010000069.1:0-12142 GCA_035593885.1 Eurycea paludicola | reverse complement strand
AAGAAAAGAAGGTTTATGCCTTTACTGTGGGCGTCCCGGTCATTCTGTTAATGAATGTAAGTTGATTAAGAACCTAAACTCCTCCCAAAACCCTACTCCCCCCATAGCCTCCTTAGAGGAAAGTCAGAAAGAAGAAAAGGTTCAGGAAAACGATCAGGCTCAACAGGAGTAGAGGGTCCTAGTTTGAGCCAAACCCCTCAAACTCCTCTTGAACCCTCTTCAAAAACTAAACCCCTGTTTATAATCCTTCCTTCCCGTTTTCCAGAAATAATACCAGATAAAACCTTCCCTTTGTTAGTTGATTCGGGAGCTCCCGGAGCCTACATAGATTCTAAATTCGCTCAGGAAAATAATTTCCCCATAATTGCGAGAGGATCCCCCGAGACCCTCCGATCCATCGATGGTTCAATACTTACTTGTGGACCCATAATCAAAAAAACCAAAGTATTAAAAATGGCAGTCGACGCACATCTGGAATTAATCGAGTTTGATTTGGTCACCTCCCCACGACATCCTCTCATAGTGGGAATGTCGTGGTTAGAAGCACACAACCCTGAAATAAATTGGCGCCAGAAAACCCTGACCTTCTCTTCAAAAACCTGTAACCCCCCTTGCGACTTTCTTAATCTTCCTCCTCAACCCCATGAGTCTAATATTTCTTTGTTAGGACTTCCTGATCAATATGAGGAATATTCTGACGTCTTCTCGCCCAAAGACGCCGAGAAACTACCACCCCATCGTCCTTACGACTGCCCCATCGACTTGATTCCAGATAAACCCATTCCTCACGGAAAAGTTTACTCCTTAGCCCCCAAGGAGGAAGAAGAACTGAAAAAATACATCAACGAAAGTCTAGAAAAGGGGTTTATACGCCCCTCCAAATATCCGGCAGGCGCCCCTATATTCTTCGTCCCCAAAAAACCGGAGATTTACGTCCCTGTATTGATTACGGGGAATTAAATGAGATTACGATTAAAAATAGGTATCCCTTACCCCTCATCCCTGACTTATTAGATTACGTAAAAAAGGCCCAATGGTTTACTAAACTTGACCTTAGGGGGGCCTACAACCTTATCCGCATAAGACCCGGCGACGAATGGAAGACTGCGTTTAAATCTAAATTTGGGCATTACGAGTATTTAGTAATGCCCTTCGGCCTAACCAATGCCCCCGCAGCCTTCCAGTATTTTATTACTGATGTATTTAAAGACCTTATAGGAATAACACTAGCCATCTATTTAGATGACATCTTAATTTATTCCCCAACCCTTTCACAACACTACAAAGACGTCAAAGAAGTATTGACCAGATTAAGAACGCATTCTCTCTACGCAAAGCTAGAGAAATGCGAATTTCACTCTAAAAAGGTAACCTATTTAGGTTACATATTGAGACCGGGCATAATAGAAATGGATCCGGCCAAGGTCGCAGCAGTCCTAAAATGGCCCCCTCTAGAAAACCTAAAAGCAGTCCAAAAATTCATGGGCTTTGCAAACTTCTACCGTAGATTCATCCCCAATTTCTCCGAATTAATAAACCCCATCTCAAAACTCACGAGGAAAAACAAACCTTTCCTGTGGACTCCTCTCCAACAGAAAGCTTTTGATGACCTAAAAAAAAAAATTTGCTCAGCCCCGGTACTAGCCCAACCCGATCCTAAAAGAAAATTTATCGTAGAGGCAGATGCCTCCAATGAAGCCTTAGGTTGCGTCCTCTCTCAAAGGGACTCAACTGGGGTATTAAAGCCTGTGGCCTTCCACTCCCGAAGACTCACCCTACCAGAAAAGAACTACACCATCCTTGAAAGGGAATTATTAGCTATAAAGGAAGCCTTTACCCACTGGAGGCATTATCTAGAGGGAGCCCTAGAAAAAATAGAGGTATGGACAGACCATAAGAACCTGATATACCTAAAACACGCTCGATGCCAAGGTCCCCGTCACGCCCGTTGGTCTCTTTTCTTCTCCCGATTTGATTTTGAAGTGTCCTATCGTCCAGGCTCTACAAACACTAAAGCCGATACTCTTTCCCGATTGGGTTATAAGGACCAACCCATAGATTATTCGGAAGTACCTATTCTACCCAAAAATTCGGTTTTAGCACAACTAGAAGGGATTGAAGGAGGATTAGTTACCAAACTAATTAACTATGCTAAAACCAGACAAGGATCTGAACTCTTGAAGAATGACCACCTCTATGACTTGGATGAACTAGGCTTACTTCGTAGGAATAAAAAAATCTTCATACCCTCTCATTTGATAAAAGAAACTCTGATATTGAACCATGACTCCACCCTTGCTGGACACCCAGGTGCTAAAGCCTTCTCGGAAAAACTAGAACGACTATTTTGGTGGCCAAACATGAACTCCTCCATTAAAAAACACCTAGAAAATTGTTCTACCTGTGCCCGAGCTAAATCCTCTCATACCAAACCCTATGGCTTATTAAACCCTATTAAAGTCCCAACTAAACCCTGGGATAAAATCAGCATGGATTTTATCACTGGTCTACCCCCCAGTCGTGGACACACAGTGATTTGGGTAGTGGTAGATTATTTGACCAAAGTGTCCCATCTGATCCCCCTAAAAAAGTTACCTAGTGCCGAAAAACTTGTGGACTTGTTTTTACAACACATAATAAGGCTTCATGGTCTCCCAACGGAAATAATATCGGACAGAGGGGGACAATTCGTAGCCAAATTCTGGCAAACAGTCCTGAAAGCATGGGGAGTAACTTTGAAACTGTCCTCTTCCCATCACCCCCAAACTGATGGCCAAACAGAACGCCTTAATCAAACTATAGAGCAATATTTAAGGTGTTATGTCAACGACTGCGGGTCTAATTGGAGTCCCCTCCTACCCACAGCCGAATTCGCTTACAATAACAATTACCACCACAGTATCAAAATGACTCCCTTTCAAGCCCTATATGGAACAAACCCCCGTATGATTCCCTTTGTCTCAGAACTCACCCCCCATACTACTGACAATTTTCAAGAAAGAGTTAAAAAGGCAATTTCCAACTTAAGGTTAAGTCAAGAAAGATATGAATTTTATGCTAATAAGCACAGAAGAATTCCTCCCCCTTTCCAGGAATTAGACTGGGTCTGGTTAAGTTCTAAGAACATTAAGATCCCAGGGTGCGTACCCAAATTGAAACCCCGCTTCCTGGGTCCCTTTCAAATACTTAAAAGAATTTCCCCTGTGACCTTTAAATTAAAATTACCGTCGGCGTGGAAAATATTTCACACCTTCCATGTTTCCCTTCTTAAAAAGGCTTTAAAGGGAAACGCACACTCCCGATTTGTTCCCCCTAAAGTCTACTAAAGTTCCTTCTGGGGCATTAGGAGGGGGGAAGTGTCAGATACTTCAGACACTCAGACACACTTAGGGCACTCACACCCTCTGCACACAGACACCCTCTCTCTATTGGAACCTTCCCCTGGGTCTTAGAATTCCCACCGGGGTTCCACCTCCCTGACATTCCCTTTCAGTTGGGCGCTTTACCAAAGCGTCGTCTTCGTGGACAGTCATCTCCCAGCAGCTCTCCTTCAACCTCAGGCCCTCTCTCTGATCTGAGCCCGGCCTGACCGACTGGAAAGACCCACAGAGGCACGTTTGCCTCCTTGGGCACGCTGCAGCGTTCTGGGGGCTCGCTACCCCCTCACGTGAGTGATGACACTCATTCCTAAGCCTCTCTTTTCCCTGTCATGGTAGAGTCTCGTCACCCCCCTGACTTTAGCCAAATCTCTTATCCTGAGGTTTGAGTCTCACTAAACCTCACGGACACCTAGAACTACCCAAGGCCCCGAGGGCCTCGCTTACTCCCCCTCCAATTCGAATGCTCGCGACTAGCCGACAGGGCCGCGTTGCGTCACCCAGGCGTCTCGGCGCCGAACACACAGCTCCGCACTCACCTTCCGCGGCAGCCTGAGTCATCTGCACTGACCGACAGAGCCACCTCACGTAGTCTTGGGTCCCTCTACTGCACTCCCGGAGAAGGGTCCCGCCTCTCTGTCACTCTCCCGTCCCTCGAGGGGGCCCTGGTCTCTCCCCTCCGGAAGGGCTCCTCCTCCCACATCACAGAAACAAAAGAAGGACTACGAATCCAAGGACAGTATCCAGAATCAGGTGGGCAAATAGATTATAGGTGCTGAATGAGTAGTTAAAGATAATTGGTAGTTAAAAGATAATTATTAGATGTAGTTTTGAATGCCAACACGGACTCCTCTCAGACTTGAAAGACCTTAACCCCCCATTCAGATATCGAATGCTGAAAACCCTCCAGAAGAGGAACATTCCTACAAACCAACCCAAGTATCGAGTCCCGGCACCGCCTGCTCAGGTGAGGTCAGGTTCTCAATTGGGGAATAAGAGGATAGTCTTGGACAGAACTTAAGGGGGTCCCCTAACGCCTTCTCCTATCTCATTTCAGGATCACCCGAGAGTTAACCCATCACAAAAGCCCTCTCTACAGAAGAGCCCTTCGAACCACTAAACTCTCTGGCGGTGCCGGCCTCCCCTGACCTCCTTGGCGTATTCAGGGGTGGTTGTCTCTGACCTACTTCCACCGTCCAGCCCAGTCTCATCTGCTCGGTAAGTTTACTGTGACATTAGTTTTGGTAAAGCCAGGAAAAGACTCCGCTGGACATGGAAGAGGTCCTTAAAAAACTGGATGAAATCCAGTCTGAAAATAAGAAAATTAGCGCCAGATTAGAAGTGTTAGAGAAAGGCATGATGTCTCCAGACTCGGATTCAGAAAGAGACCGCTCTGATTCGGAGGAGTCCAACATGCCTCACTTGGATCCTAGACCGTCCCCGTCCAATCATACCCAGTCTCGCCCCAAGGCTCAAGGAAGAGACCTAAAATTGTCCCCACCAGACAAATACTCCGGGGACCCTAGGATGTGCCGACACTTCCTCATGCAGTGCACCCTACATTTTATGGGAAGACCCCAAAACTTCCCCACTGACAAAGCTAAAGTTTTGTTTATTATCTCTAACTTGCAAGGTGAAGCCCAAGCTTGGGCCACCCCGCTAATCGAAAAAGTAAGTCCTTGGCTGGAGGACTACCCACAATTCCTACTAGAATTCAAAAAGATTTGTGAACGGCAATTCGCCCTACAAACACGCAATGCTCAATTCCTAAACCTCAAACAAGGTTCTAGAGACATCACCTCATACCTAAATCGTTTCCAACAACTCTCCCTCGAGTTAGACTCAACTGAAGCAACTCAATACACTGTCTTCTTACAGGGTTTGAGGGATGAATATCGGGACGCCCTACAATACGTCTTTCCAATGCCCGAGTCCCTGCAGGGTTTGATAGACTTAACCTTACAAATTGACCAACGACTTCGGGAAAAAAGATTTGAGGGTCCGAGGGGCCCGTCTAAACGATTTACAACTCAAACGTTCACTAATCCAACCCGGTTCACTCCTCCCAAAAAGGAGGACGAATCCAAACCCTCCAACTCTACTGAAACTAAAAGAACAACTCTTCCCCGTCCCAAACTTACCGAGGAGGAAAAACTTAGAAGGAGACGTGAAAATCTTTGTATGTACTGCGGGAAATCGGGACATATGGTCAAGGACTGTCTCTTATGCCCTCAGAAGTCGAAGGGAAACTGACGCGGTCCCAGGAGGTGGACATGTATCCTGGCGACCGCATTTCTGTATGTCCTTCTTCTACTTCGCCTCCTGAACAGGGTCTTTTACTTCTTCCCATATTGGTGGGGTGGGGCGACACTCAATATTCTGCTCTTGCTCTACTTGATTGTGGTGCGGGTGGCATGTTCATTGATTTGGTCTGGGCGGCTGAACATTTGGTTCCCGTCTGTAAAAGGACTTGTGCGGCCTTTATTGAGACTATTGACGGGTCCCCTATCTCGTCTGGTCCAGTGTCTCATCAAACACTTCCGCTGACTTTGGATATGGGTTCTCACAGAGAGGAAGTAGTATGGGATCTTATTAAGTCCCCCCGCTTTCCGTTTATTCTTGGTCTTCCTTGGCTTCGGAAGCATAATCCCTGTATAAATTGGGAAACGGGTACTCTTTCTTTTAATTCCACAAGTTGTCTCCGGTCTTGTGTGCGGTTGTCTGATTCAGTTTCTGAACCAATTATTAAGAACCGACGGTTACTCCCTGCTCTGCCACCCTCTGTACCTACAGAATATGCAGACTTTGCTCATGTTTTCTCTCATGATGAGATGCGGCCACTGCCTCCCCATAGGCCTACTGATTGTCGCATTGACATAATTCCCAATGCCATTGTGCCTTATGGTTGGATGTACCGTCTCACCTGTGATGAAAAGCAGGTTTTGCGCCCCTGTTTTTTGTGGCTAAGAAGACTGGGGATCTTCGTCCCTGTATAGATTATCATGGCTTGAACTCGGTTACTATTAAGGATCGCTACCCCTTGCCTCTTATTGTGGATATTTTGGACTCCGTCAGGGGTGCCACCATTTTTTCCAAACTCGACTTGCGGGGTGCTTATCATCTGCTCCGTATTGCCCCGGGCGACGAATGGAAAACGGCCTTTCGCACGCCTTTTGGGCTCTTTGAGTACGCTGTCATGCCCTTTGGGTTGGTCAATGCCCCGGCTATCTTTCAGCGTTTTATTGACACTTTGTTTTCGGATCTTTTGCAGATCTGTGTTATCATCTACCTCGATGACATTCTCATATTTTCGGGGGATTCTGATTCCCATGCTCGTCATACTGCATTGGTGTTGGATCGTTTGCAGCGCAATTCTTTGTTCTGTAAACCGGAGAAGTGTCTTTTCGGTTTGGCCTCGGTGGATTATTTGGGCCATATTCTTTCCGCTGAAGGTGTACGTATGCATCCTCAGAAATTGTCTGCCATTTTGGATTGGCCTACTCCGACATCTGTTAAGACCATTCAGCAGTTTCTCGGTCTGGCAAATTACTATAGGCGATTTATTCCTTCCTTTTCTCGAGTGATTAAGCCCATCACGGAGTTGCTTCAGAAGGACGCTGTGGTGTCCTGGTCTTCTCGAGCCGATGCTTCCTTTTTGCTGTTGAAACGTCTATTTACGTCCGCCCCCATTTTGCGAACGCCCGATGAACGTGAGCCCTTTATTCTTGAGTCTGATGCCTCCGACTTTGCCATCGGGGCGGTGTTATTGCAAGTTTCTGTGGGTCCTGATGGCTCTTCGCAGGAGTTTCCTGTGGCCTATTTTTCCCGTCAACTCCTCCCTGCGGAAAGAAATTATGCCACTATTGAGAAAAAGTTGCTGGCTATGAAAGCGGCGTGTTCGGAGTGGCGTCATCTCTTATTGGGGGCTCATCAGCCCTTTCTCATTCGCACGGATCACAAGAATTTGCTGGTTTTGAAAAATATGGACTGTCGAAATTTTCGGCAGGCTCGTTGGGCCTTTTATTTTGCCCAATTTTCTTTTGATCTGACGTACATTCCGGGCTCTCGTAATGTCTTGGCCGATGCCCTCTCTCGCTCCCCGTGTTTTGGGCCCTTGGACTGTCCTGCTCCTGTTCCCTTGTTGCGTCCCAGGCGCGTCCTCTGCTCCTTGCAGTGTTCGTTGCAGGATGTCCGTGATGTCACGCGGAATCATGTAGATTTTCCGACGTATGCTCGCCGTCCGGGGTTCTCTTTGGATAACGGGTTGCTCTTTCGGGGGTCACTTCTCGTTTTGTTGGATCCCCGGCATCGTCAGTATGCTCTGTCTTTGTTTCACGACGGCCCTTCGGCTGGGCATCGCTCTGCCCGTTCTACTCTTGCCCTTCTCCGCCGCCTTGTCTGGTGGCCGGCTATCCGTTCGGATGTGGCGGCCTATGTCAGGTCCTGTTCGGTTTGTGCTCAGGCCAAACCCGTCATTGGGAAACCCTGTGGGCTTTTGCATCCCCTGCCCTGTCCGCCGTATCCGTGGCACACTGTTTCTGTTGATTTTGTGGTCGAACTGCCTAAATCCGACGGCAATACGGTTATTCTCACGATCGTTGACCTTTTTTCTAAAATGGTTCATTTTGTGCCTTTGCCGCAGCTTCCCTCTTCCGTGACTTTGGCCTCGGTTTTTATCAAGGAAATTTATCGTCTGCATGGCCTCCCCGTCAAAATTCTCTCTGACAGGGGTCCTCAGTTTGCCTCCCGGTTTTGGGGTGCTTTCTGTCTTGCCTTGAAGATTGATAGGTCTTTGACCTCGGCCTTTCATCCGCAATCCAATGGTGCTGCGGAGCGCGTCAACAGGACGTTGAAAGAGTATTTGCGTTGTTTTGTTTCCAACTCTTTGGATAACTGGTGTGAGTTGTTGCCGCTCGCGGAGTTTGCTCTCAACAATGCCAACCATTCCGCTACCCGCCGTAGTCCGTTTTGGACCATGTACGGCCTACACCCTCGGGTTCTTCCTTTGCATTGGAATGAGTCGGCTGTTCCTTCGGTTCAGCAGCGATTACGGCAGTTGGCCGCTTCTCGTTCCCCCTTGCGTCGGGATCTCTTGAAGGCTTCGGCTACCATGAAGCGCCTTGCCGATCTCCATCGGCGCGATGCCCCCAACTATCGCCCTGGTGATTTGGTCTGGTTGTCGACTGCCCATCTTTCGCTTAGGGGTCTGTCTAAGTCGTTGACTCCGCGCTATGTGGGTCCCTTTTCGGTGTCTCGGATTGTCAATCCTGTGGCGGTGCGGCTCGTCCTTCCCCCTAAGTGGAGGATTCATCCTACCTTTCATGTGTCTTTGTTGCGTCCTTTTGTGGCGGGTTCTTCTCCTTTTCGTCCCTCTCTTCGTCCTCCGCCACTGTTGGTGCACGGGCGGGAGGAGTTTGAAGTTGATGCTATCTGTGATTCTCGTCGTCGCAGAGGTCGTTTGGAGTACCTTGTCAGTTGGAAGGGCTATGATGTTTCTGATCGTTCCTGGGAACCAGCTATTCAGGTTCACGCTCCGGTGTTGGTGCGGGGGTTTCATGCCTCCCATCCGGATCGTCCCGGAGCCTCTCGGAGGGGGAATACTGTTGTGGCCCGACCCCTGTATCGAGCTTTGCGGCCTCTTTTCCGTAGGGTATTTCACAGTTAGTCCTCTTTCTGTGTCTTGGATCTGAGTCCTCTCTTTCTGTCTATCACGTTTCATTCTTAAGCGACGCCGTCACGTCTGACGACGCGCTACAGTGAGTTCGCTCTCGGCGTGTGGTGGTTGCTCTGTCCTGAGTTCTGGTATTCGGTTTGGTTCCTGTTTGTTCGTCTTCGTTTCCATAGTCTGCCTTGTTACGTGTCTTGTCCGTGTACTTGTGCCCTCTTGTTCGCTCCCAGTGTGTGTTTGTCTTTCTTGTGTTCGTCCTTGATCGTTTCTTCCTTACCGCTAGTAAACCCCCCCCTTCTCTCTCCTTCCCGCTCCGGGTGCGTCTCCACGCCCTGCTCGGGAGTCATTGGAGTGAAACTTAAGTCACTTCAGCAGTCACAGCCAAAACCAAACAGTTCCTAAGGGGATGAACACCTACGTTGTACAGCATTTGGGGATTGCACGGTGTTGGAACAGGTCCCCTACCCCACGGACCTTGCAGCCTCCTGCTTACAGCCTGGGCGTCTCGCAGCCCCATTTGTAACCAGGATTTGGTTTCTTTCCTTGTGTTGGTGGTGCATTGCTGATTTGGTATTGGGTCACACACCTCACTGACCCTACTGACTCTTCTACTTGCCTCTTGGGTTCCTCTGTGCCTCAGGCTGCAGCTAGAACCTGCCAGCAAATTGTACTGGTTTGGTTAGTATCTGCATTTTAACACTCTCTTTTAAGCCTGCCTGTTTCCAATTGCCATATAGTGCTGTAGAAATACCTGCTCACATAACATAATTTCAGCGTTATCCTTGGTGTAAGGTATATGTCAGGTGGCGTAAAGATTGCGCTTTCACCTACTTTGCTTTATAGTTGGTGTGCATACTGTATGTTTAATTAATATATTATTTTGGCATTTGTACCGCGCCGAAACCCGGTCTATTCACTGGGCATGCGCATGGCATGACCAGGGACCAGTGTTCCCTGTAAGCTGCGCGCCTGTGCGCACGCGCAGGCTTCCTCTTGGTGCCGCGCATAAGGAGCTGGGCGCCGCGCACGCATTCATTTGCAGAATGAACAATTAGCAAATCAAAAGCATCTGTTGCTCCGTACACTGCCAGCCAAACAAACGGCCGGCTACACACGATTACTATTTAACAAAAGGAGCAGGTAGTAAAGCAGATTCTCTTTGTCCTAGTTTACTCACCACCTTACGGTTTATTTCCTGGCCGCTTGCCTCATTAATTCTATTGCAGCCACTATTCGGCTCTGTTTACAGTATGCATCCCCCTCCCCCCGCCCCCACACACTGATTAAGTTCCACCACATGCTGATGAGACACACATCTTTTGGCATAAGTGTTGCTGGGAGTGGGAGGGGGGGATAAAGGGGGCTAAAGCCCGGAGTGTCATGGCAATAGCCACAGATGAAAAAATTAGAAATTGCACTCTGCACTGCTGAAATCGTAAAAGACACGCAAATGGGATCCATAAAAGTGCATTTTCATTTTTATTTGTCAGGCTGGGCTGTAGCCGTAGTCTCCTAGAAATGTCCATGTCTTTTGAAGCTAAGCCACTTAAAGCAATCGGAAAGTTTGTGCCAAGAGGAGAGTCCTTTACTAGATATTGTTTAGCTTTAAATAGAAATTATACTTTAATTTTGTTTCATTTTTGCCAAATTAATTTACAAATATTACCTTTTTTCTTTGGAGTTATAATTAATTAACGTTTGAGAGCTGGGAATTTAACATCTTTCATGTGCAGCGCATTTCCTGTTCTTCAGTTTGAAAAAGAATATTGTATGTGCTTTAGGGGAGAAATAACCAGTCTCTTTCCAGATTATATGTCGTTTCAGGTAAATTAATTCTGTGTGAACTATATCAGTAAGCTGACAGCCTTACTTGGCCACTGGTCTGTTTTTCAGCATTGTGTACAGCTGCACGAGCCTGAACATTTTTAGTATGACCCGAGCCAGGCGTGGGCTCTACGAGTTCAAGCCTAATCACAAGCCGAGGCTGGGCACATAACATTGTATAAATGAAGCGGATTCATACATTGTCACTCAAAGCCACAGAATGCATAATGTTCACTGTGCCTTGCATATCTGAGCCCCTGGGCTCGAACTGAGCTGTTAGCGCTAAACTCCTGGAGAGCCTAAGCCGAACCCAGGGTTTAGGTTGAGCCTGGCTTGAGTCTTCTAGGGCTCTCCAAGCTCCAGCAATGTTAGCAGTTTGTGGGAGGAATTGTGAATTTTCTAAATTTGATGTCTTTGCTCGTGTAGCTTGCAACTTATTACAATCTATTAATGAAGCTTAGTGTTTTTATTTTGCATGTTTTGTGAATGTAATAAACCAGAGGTGCATGTCTTTAGCTTACTATTATGGCTTTTATCCTGTGCGTAGCCAGACCCGCATCCCCTCAGAAAAAATGCAATTTTTACAGCTTTTTTTTTACTTTAGTTTAATACAGTTTTATACCATTTATCCAACTCCTGTGCTCTGGTGAGTGTACCGGGTCTTTATATGTCCAGAGCGGGGAACTGCCAGAACTCCTCTGGAGAGTTAGCAGTCTGAATAAGGTAATCAGGTATCCCCCATTTGAGGAACTAAAGGAGGAGAGGCTGCACCACATATTTATTTGTGTCACATTTACTTTGTTCTTTAGGCAAAGCCACTGGAAATATGAGGCAAAGTTGCTAAAATTATGCAATAACGCACTTTGCCCTCACCCTAAACAGCAACATAACTGCTGATGTTGAGCTCAAACCAGGGTTTTTGATTTTTCCACTTTGATTATTATTTCTTTTTGCATAGTGTCGACTGCCAATCAGCTCTGCAATGCTGTAAAAACATGCAATCAAAAAAAAAAAACAGAACAACTTAAACATTAACCGATATTCACCTGTAATTCTCCTGGTCTGGCATGAGGTACTAACTCAAGAGGCTTAGCCGCCGACAGCCTGAAACAGGTGACATTTTAAAAACCCTATTGAGTGTCAGAATGGAGCTCACTGCTCTAATGGCCACAGGTAGCTCAGTCCACCGTTCAGGGCCCTTTCAGGAAAAGGTGGATCCCAGGCATCTCACCCGTCTGATGGGAGGAACTACGGCTCGATACCGAAGGTGGTT
>JAXIUV010000068.1:0-12163 GCA_035593885.1 Eurycea paludicola | reverse complement strand
GATGGTGGGAACAATCTGTGATTCAACAACCTGAGTACTCAGACTACACTGAACATATAGTGTTCTGGTTGAGATATATCGACGACCTCTTCATCATATGGTCTGGGACTAGGGAATCATTGCAAGATTTCATCAATAGGCTGAACATCAATTCCCTGAATTTGAAATTCACAGCCACCACATCACAAACAGAGATTGTATTTCTGGATCTGGTGATCAGGGTAAACAATGGAGTACTGGAAACTCGCACGCACGTCAAGCCCACAGCGACCAATGCCCTTCTACATGCAGCAAGCTCACACCCCCAGCACTGCATTAGAAGTATTCCTTATGGTGAACTAGTACGCATGAAAAGGAACTGTTCGACCCCGGATGCGTACAGAACAGCATCCCAACAAATCATCTCCAAATTCAGGGCCAGAGGGTACCCAGAACGGGTGCTCCAAACGGCGTGCAGAAGAATAGACGAACGCCCCAGATCATCCCTATTGATAGCGAAAAGCAGACAAAATGAAGGACTCAGAAGTATCAGATATATTTCCCGCTTCAACGCACAAGCCAACGACATGTACAAGATCCTCGGCAGGCACTGGAATCTACTGAGATCGGACCCCATGATTAGAGATGTCATTCCAGAAAAAGCGAGCATCACCTTCTCACGTGCCAAAACCATCGGAGACACCCTAACATCGAGCCACTTTCAGGAGATTTCTCCCTGCACAGATAAGGGCTTCTTCAGCTGTGCATCATGCAGAGGATGCTGTAACAGAAGGATCCGTGAATACAAATACACCAACAGCAGTGGCACGAAAGAGTATGAAATTAAAGAACATATCGGGTGTGCCACACAATTTGTGATATACCGGCTGACCTGCCCATGCGGACTCATGTACATTGGGAGCACAGTGAAGGAACTGCGCTTCAGGACGCAACAACACAGGAGAGCGATTACCAAGAAGGACCCTACATATCCTATGGCAATTCATTTTGAAAAGATGCATAGAAGCATAGCAGAAGACCTTACAAGTGTGGGAATCAAACACATCGCACCCCTACCCAGAGGGGGCGACAGAGAGAGAATGCTTAGACAGTTGGAGTCGAAACTTATTCTCGAACTTAACACGACACAACCAGCAGGAATCAATACCGCTGAAGGACTGCACTGGTTCCTCAATTAACTTTTGTCTCTTCACATGATCCCACAGGCAGGAACCCACCTGCCCTGTTCTCTATAACTCCACCTCACTTGAGTATATACACTCAGCACGGTCTTTTTTCTTTTTTGTACTAACACACCTTTGGGACCTTCCCCTCTTACCAGTCACACACCACACGTTAGCAAATACTTGCTTGGGAGCTACATTGCCCTCTAATTTTCGTTTGGCTGGAGATCACATGCATTTTGCAAGCATATCACTGCTTTCCACAATTTGTGCAACAAGATAGGCACGGCTCACTAGCCGCCCACCCTAGCTAGGCAGCGGCCATGTTACACACCGGTGTATTTCACCTGCACGCGCCCCCTGTCCATAGGACAGGGGGCCCAGTGGATTCATCCACATCACTTACTATGAGCCGGCCTCATATTGTGGAAACACAGGTTGCACGGGGGGCAGCAGGGTAGCTGCCAGGCTAGGACTATGGTGACGACAGCATATACACACCGGATGGTCTACTTATCACATTCTGGTGCTCACCCAGCAATCTTGATGTATTTTACACCATGCTAGATATGCCATTCCAGCACTTCAGTATCTGGTCGCTGGCCCTTTAATAGCTCACCTTACCTGTGCACAGGTGATCCTCAGGACAGCCAATCACGTACGAGGGAAGGTTTTTTATTTTGTCTTGCACTTTGCCTTGTATTCCACTGACGAGCCCCCGTCTGGAAAGGGCGAAACGGGCGGCAGCCCGCACTGTCTGTATGTTCGTTGTTCTTGTTGTTGCACTGTGAAAGTGTATTAAACCTCACCTTTCACTCTTGACTCAGCAACGTGGCTGTTAATTGTGTTCGTGTCGCCTCCCCAGTACCAGCCAGGTACCGTAGCCTACCATTATTCCGGAGCTTCCTGTTCGGCTCCTGCGACACTGAACCACTGTCCGGCCCCTCCACACCAGGGTCTGGGCAGGCATCGAGGCGCTCCGCCGGTGGTCGAACGGGACCCAAGAGATTGGCGGCTGCCACAGCCGAAGTCGGCGAGAACGCCTCTTCCCCCCCCCCTCCTCTTCTCCGCCTTTCACCGCTGGATTACCTGCGCGGACGAGCCAGAATAGCAGCGCGAGAAGTACGCGTCCAGACACGCAGAAGACTATTGAAGGTAAGGATTCACCTTCCAACTATTGGCTGCACTTGGGAGTGACTGTGTCCAAGGGGGGAATTTAGGTGCAGCGGGCATTAGTACAGAGCATACGCTATCCCCCTGTACTTTCCGCCACAGCCCATTTGAAGATTACTTTGTGCACAGGCAGACAGCCTGAGGCATGGAATTAGCAGACGAACAACGCACACGCAGAGCGGCGCAACTATTTGAGGAAGGAGCAGAGATAAGGGACAACAGTGAAGAGACTCCTAATATCACGCCAACAGTGAAATCTAAAGCTGAGGAATTTGAAAAAATACTTAAACTAAGAATAAACAAATGGTGGGAAGTGGCTGCCCTGGGTAAATCTGTAGAGGTTGATCGGATCCCGAGGGGACTCAGAAATTTCACCTTTCCGAATTATAGTGATCCAGACAAGGACCTAATGAATGAGTGGCTTGCCCTCAAACACAAACACAGTATTGAAGACATAGAATTTCTAATTCACTACGCCCAAAAAGACCTTGACCGGTTTACAGTAAGAGCGGCGGCCCTAGAAGAAGAACTGCAAGCGCTTACAACAGAATCCAAAGACTTTGACACTATTATTGCCAAAATAAATAACACCCTAGAAGGGTACGAAAACGATATCAGCGCACGTAAAGCCCGCAAATTCAAAAGAGACAAACGGGATTACGAACTGAATCAGGTCTTCACTTTTGCCAGGAAATTTGATTTGCTTCGCAAGAAACACAAACCAGCACCGACAAAGGGAGGTTCTGACAAGAACAAAAAGAGACAAGACATCGTGACCCCAGAATCATCTGAAGGAGAAACCTCGGGGTCAGAAAGAGAAGACCAACAACAGGATTTTTACGAGGAGTGGCGCCTGGTCCAACTGGACAAAAGGATACAGCAGAACCAGGACAGAGGAAGGGGAAGAGGCGCAAGAAGAGGAGGAAAACGAGGAGGGGGAAACGGAGGCGAGAAACCAAGTGGACCCAACACCCGCTCGAAGAAACAACAGAAGTGAGTGAAGGCATGGAAGTAATTAACCTCACCAACAGAACCCTCACGGATACAGAACTGGAAGTGCTCAAACTGGGGCTCAACTTCTCCCCCACTGCACCGGGCACCTATGTGCAGAATAGAATTGACCTGTTTCACTTCTGCAGAAAGCTCAGACTCCACAAATTCTTTGAGTCTCATCCCCCCAAACCGGAAATCCAAGACAACAGAATACCTTCTCACATGTCCATTCAGGAACATGCAACGGAGCTCACACTCTGTGAGCTCTGGAACGAGTTTGGTGACATTTCTGAATTACCCTCGGAGCACGAAACAGATCTGAGAATGCCGAGTGACCTTACAGCAAAATCAAGATTCAACCCCTACAACCGGGTTAAGGATAAAATTGACATGTTCAGTGACTGTGTCATTCAAGATCTCCAAACCCTTAGAGATGATCGTAGCCAGCACACCCTACGCAACCTCACCAAAAGACAAACAGATGCTCTCAAGACTCTGAGCGGTGACACATCGATCGTCATCAAGCCCTCCGACAAGGGGGGCAATGTGGTGATAATGGAAAAAGCGAAATACATCCAAGAAATTGAGAGACAACTTAAGGACACGGAATGCTATGGGCAGGTCACTGGCAATCCCATCGCTGAAATCAAGGCCTTGACAGACAACCAGATCATGATATGGCACACCAGAGGACTAATCAACGACAAAGAAAAGGAGTTCCTGACGGTTGAACACCCAGTACTCCCCACCTTTTATGTGTTACCCAAGGTACACAAAGATGCTATTAATCCACCAGGCAGACCCATAGTCAGCAGTATTGGTTCACTCATGGAACCCATGAGCAGATTTGTCGATTATCACATAAGAGCAGATGTGATGAACCTACAATCATACCTACGCGACTCCACATCTCTCCTGAATAGCCTATATGATATGCCATGGTTGGAAGGGTACTGGCTTGTCAGCTTGGATGTGGCCAGCCTGTACACTTGTATTGAACATCAGGCTGGCATTGAAGCAGTGAGATTCTTTCTACAACAGAGATCTATCAGTCATAGAGACTTCTGCGAGATGCTTCTGCAGATGATCGACATGTGCCTGAAAAACAATTACTTTCTCTTTAATGAGATCATATATCACCAGAGACGCGGAACTGCCATGGGCGCCACTTTTGCGCCAAGTTTCGCGAATCTCTTCCTTGGATGGTGGGAACAATCTGTGATTCAACAACCTGAGTACTCAGACTACACTGAACACGTAGTGTTCTGGTCGAGATATATCGACGACCTCTTTATTATATGGTCCGGTACTAGGGAAACTTTGGAAGATTTCATCAAAAGGTTGAACACCAATTCCCTGAATCTGAAATTCACAGCCACCACATCACAAACAGAGATTGTTTTTCTGGATTTGGTGATCAAGGTAAACAATGGAGCACTGGAAACCCGCACGCACGTCAAGCCCACAGCGACTAATGCCCTTCTGCATGCAGCGAGCTCACACCCCCAGCACTGCATTAGAAGTATTCCTTACGGCGAACTAGTACGCATGAAAAGAAACTGTTCGACGCCGGATGCGTACAGAACAGCAGCATTTCATTCCATCTCCAAATTCAGGGCCAGAGGGTACCCAGAACGTGTGCTCCAAACGGCGTGCAGAAGAATAGACGAACGCCCCAGATCAACACTACTGATAGCAAAAAGCAGACAAAATGAAGGACTCAGAAGCATCAGATACATTTCTCGCTTCAACGCACAAGCCAACAACTTGTACAAGATCCTCGGCAGGCACTGGAATCTATTGAGATCGGATCCCATGATCAGAGATGTCATTCCAGAAAAAGCGAGCATCACCTTCTCACGTGCCAAAACCATCGGAGACACATTAACATCGAGCCATTTTCAGGAGATTTCTCCCTGCACAGATAAGGGCTTCTTCAGCTGTGCATCATGCAGAGGGTGCTGCAACAGAAGGATCCGTGAATACAAATACACCAACAGCAGTGGCACGAAAGAGTATGAAATTAAAGAACATATCGGGTGTGCCACACAATTTGTGATATACCGGCTGACCTGCCCATGCGGACTCATGTACATTGGGAGCACAGTGAAGGAACTGCGCTTCAGGACGCAACAACACAGGAGAGCGATTACCAAGAAGGACCCTACATATCCTATGGCAATTCATTTTGAAAAGATGCATAGAAGCATAGCAGAAGACCTTACAAGTGTGGGAATCAAACACATCGCACCCCTACCCAGAGGGGGCGACAGAGAGAGAATGCTTAGACAGTTGGAGTCGAAACTTATTCTCGAACTTAACACGACACAACCAGCAGGAATCAATACCGCTGAAGGACTGCACTGGTTCCTCAATTAACTTTTGTCTCTTCACATGATCCCACAGGCAGGAACCCACCTGCCCTGTTCTCTATAACTCCACCTCACTTGAGTATATACACTCAGCACGGTCTTTTTTCTTTTTTGTACTAACACACCTTTGGGACCTTCCCCTCTTACCAGTCACACACCACACGTTAGCAAATACTTGCTTGGGAGCTACATTGCCCTCTAATTTTCGTTTGGCTGGAGATCACATGCATTTTGCAAGCATATCACTGCTTTCCACAATTTGTGCAACAAGATAGGCACGGCTCACTAGCCGCCCACCCTAGCTAGGCAGCGGCCATGTTACACACCGGTGTATTTCACCTGCACGCGCCCCCTGTCCATAGGACAGGGGGCCCAGTGGATTCATCCACATCACTTACTATGAGCCGGCCTCATATTGTGGAAACACAGGTTGCACGGGGGGCAGCAGGGTAGCTGCCAGGCTAGGACTATGGTGACGACAGCATATACACACCGGATGGTCTACTTATCACATTCTGGTGCTCACCCAGCAATCTTGATGTATTTTACACCATGCTAGATATGCCATTCCAGCACTTCAGTATCTGGTCGCTGGCCCTTTAATAGCTCACCTTACCTGTGCACAGGTGATCCTCAGGACAGCCAATCACGTACGAGGGAAGGTTTTTTATTTTGTCTTGCACTTTGCCTTGTATTCCACTGACGAGCCCCCGTCTGGAAAGGGCGAAACGGGCGGCAGCCCGCACTGTCTGTATGTTCGTTGTTCTTGTTGTTGCACTGTGAAAGTGTATTAAACCTCACCTTTCACTCTTGACTCAGCAACGTGGCTGTTAATTGTGTTCGTGTCGCCTCCCCAGTACCAGCCAGGTACCGTAGCCTACCATTATTCCGGAGCTTCCTGTTCGGCTCCTGCGACACTGAACCACTGTCCGGCCCCTCCACACCAGGGTCTGGGCAGGCATCGAGGCGCTCCGCCGGTGGTCGAACGGGACCCAAGAGATTGGCGGCTGCCACAGCCGAAGTCGGCGAGAACGCCTCTTCCCCCCCCCCTCCTCTTCTCCGCCTTTCACCGCTGGATTACCTGCGCGGACGAGCCAGAATAGCAGCGCGAGAAGTACGCGTCCAGACACGCAGAAGACTATTGAAGGTAAGGATTCACCTTCCAACTATTGGCTGCACTTGGGAGTGACTGTGTCCAAGGGGGGAATTTAGGTGCAGCGGGCATTAGTACAGAGCATACGCTATCCCCCTGTACTTTCCGCCACAGCCCATTTGAAGATTACTTTGTGCACAGGCAGACAGCCTGAGGCATGGAATTAGCAGACGAACAACGCACACGCAGAGCGGCGCAACTATTTGAGGAAGGAGCAGAGATAAGGGACAACAGTGAAGAGACTCCTAATATCACGCCAACAGTGAAATCTAAAGCTGAGGAATTTGAAAAAATACTTAAACTAAGAATAAACAAATGGTGGGAAGTGGCTGCCCTGGGTAAATCTGTAGAGGTTGATCGGATCCCGAGGGGACTCAGAAATTTCACCTTTCCGAATTATAGTGATCCAGACAAGGACCTAATGAATGAGTGGCTTGCCCTCAAACACAAACACAGTATTGAAGACATAGAATTTCTAATTCACTACGCCCAAAAAGACCTTGACCGGTTTACAGTAAGAGCGGCGGCCCTAGAAGAAGAACTGCAAGCGCTTACAACAGAATCCAAAGACTTTGACACTATTATTGCCAAAATAAATAACACCCTAGAAGGGTACGAAAACGATATCAGCGCACGTAAAGCCCGCAAATTCAAAAGAGACAAACGGGATTACGAACTGAATCAGGTCTTCACTTTTGCCAGGAAATTTGATTTGCTTCGCAAGAAACACAAACCAGCACCGACAAAGGGAGGTTCTGACAAGAACAAAAAGAGACAAGACATCGTGACCCCAGAATCATCTGAAGGAGAAACCTCGGGGTCAGAAAGAGAAGACCAACAACAGGATTTTTACGAGGAGTGGCGCCTGGTCCAACTGGACAAAAGGATACAGCAGAACCAGGACAGAGGAAGGGGAAGAGGCGCAAGAAGAGGAGGAAAACGAGGAGGGGGAAACGGAGGCGAGAAACCAAGTGGACCCAACACCCGCTCGAAGAAACAACAGAAGTGAGTGAAGGCATGGAAGTAATTAACCTCACCAACAGAACCCTCACGGATACAGAACTGGAAGTGCTCAAACTGGGGCTCAACTTCTCCCCCACTGCACCGGGCACCTATGTGCAGAATAGAATTGACCTGTTTCACTTCTGCAGAAAGCTCAGACTCCACAAATTCTTTGAGTCTCATCCCCCCAAACCGGAAATCCAAGACAACAGAATACCTTCTCACATGTCCATTCAGGAACATGCAACGGAGCTCACACTCTGTGAGCTCTGGAACGAGTTTGGTGACATTTCTGAATTACCCTCGGAGCACGAAACAGATCTGAGAATGCCGAGTGACCTTACAGCAAAATCAAGATTCAACCCCTACAACCGGGTTAAGGATAAAATTGACATGTTCAGTGACTGTGTCATTCAAGATCTCCAAACCCTTAGAGATGATCGTAGCCAGCACACCCTACGCAACCTCACCAAAAGACAAACAGATGCTCTCAAGACTCTGAGCGGTGACACATCGATCGTCATCAAGCCCTCCGACAAGGGGGGCAATGTGGTGATAATGGAAAAAGCGAAATACATCCAAGAAATTGAGAGACAACTTAAGGACACGGAATGCTATGGGCAGGTCACTGGCAATCCCATCGCTGAAATCAAGGCCTTGACAGACAACCAGATCATGATATGGCACACCAGAGGACTAATCAACGACAAAGAAAAGGAGTTCCTGACGGTTGAACACCCAGTACTCCCCACCTTTTATGTGTTACCCAAGGTACACAAAGATGCTATTAATCCACCAGGCAGACCCATAGTCAGCAGTATTGGTTCACTCATGGAACCCATGAGCAGATTTGTCGATTATCACATAAGAGCAGATGTGATGAACCTACAATCATACCTACGCGACTCCACATCTCTCCTGAATAGCCTATATGATATGCCATGGTTGGAAGGGTACTGGCTTGTCAGCTTGGATGTGGCCAGCCTGTACACTTGTATTGAACATCAGGCTGGCATTGAAGCAGTGAGATTCTTTCTACAACAGAGATCTATCAGTCACAGAGACTTCTACGAGATGCTTCTACAGATGATCGACATGTGTCTGAAAAACAATTACTTTCTCTTTAATGAGACCATATATCATCAGAGACGCGGAACTGCGATGGGCGCCACCTTCGCACCCACTGTGGCCAACTTGTACATTGACCAATTTGAACAGAGATACATCTATGATGTGAACAATCCCTTCTTAAACCAGATAAAAATCTGGAGGAGGTACATCGTTGATGTCCTTGTCATTTTTGAAGGTACAGAAGAAGATATTGTGAGCTTTCATACCTGGATTAATGGTAGGGATGAACATTTACAATTCACATTAGAGAAAAGGAAAGATCAGATTCCTTTTCACGATTTATTGATTAAGAATGAAGAGGGAGTTCTTAAGACAACCCTTTTTAAGAAACCCACTGATAAAAATGCTCTCCTTGAATTCGGTAGTTTTCACCCCCCTTCATTAAAAGAGAATTTGCCCTATTCGCAATTCCTCCGGATTAGGAGGAACTGCACCCATAAAAAAGATTTTAAGTCCCATTCAGAGAACCTGCAAACTAAACTATTGGATCGCAGTTATCCGTATTCGGTGGTACGACAATGTCGAAAACGTGCATCCAATACACACCGTGATAACACTTTGGAAGAAAAGCAGAAAGCTAAAAATGACGAAAAAATGGTATTTGTCAGTACCTATGACAATTTATCATTCAAAGTAAAAAAAAGTATACTGAAAAACTGGCATATTTTGAATTCAGGCTCTATGCATTTTGAAAAACCCCTTTTTGCGTTTAAACGCAGTAAAAATCTGAAGGACCAACTCATATCTAGCGATATATCTAGGAAAACAACTGCACGACAAAGCACCCTTACTGAAAGTTGGGGTTTTGATCGTGTTGTAGGAAATACGACATGTAGAGGGTGCTCTGTATGCCCGTTTGCAATGAAATGCAAGAGTCTAAATCTTGGTAGAGAAAGAGAGTGGGCCTTGAGACAGCATACGAATTGTAATACAAGCCAGGTCATATATGTTATTTTTTGTCCTTGTGGCCTCAAGTACATCGGACAGAGTGTTAGACCGATCCATAAACGGATCATAGAACATAGAAGCCGGATCCGCAATAGTGTACATACTGCTCCATTAGTTTCTCATTTTTTGGAGAAGGGCCACACCGAATGTGACCTTAGTTGGTGCGTACTAGAAGTCATTACGGGGCGCACTGAGAAATTCATTGCTGACAAATTAAATAGAAGAGAAAATCATTGGATCTTCCATTTGAAAACACAAACTGAAGGCCTAAACAAGGATTTCCTTTGGAATTGATAACGGACTTTAATATTAAACTAAAAATTTTCTGTTTATTTGATATTTAATTCTTTCAGCATCTTGTAAAGATTCATATTTTTCAATAACATTGTACTTCTAGTACCTCCAAGATGGCCGCTCCTTTTGTATACATCTACACTCAGACTGTAGTCCCCTCTTCTACCTCGATGAATAATTAGAAGGGCGCTAGAACATGGCTGCCGTTCACGCGATTATGAGACTCGCCAACACGCGCGTCCATATAAATGGGGCAGCACCTTCACATTTTCCTTTAGATTCCAGGCGGGACGGCCACGCGATTACGGGAACTTGAGAAAATTAAGTTTTAAAGTTAGTAGACTGATCACATTATGAGATCACTAGATATCGTGCTTATACATCGAGTGCTAATGTGGGGTTCCTCGTTGTTTTTGTTTATTTATTTTTTAGATTTTGCATTATTTTATACGGACTTTGCAGTGACCGAACCTTCTGCTAAATTCCCGTAGGCATTTCTTACTTCTGTTTAAAGGTAAGGATTAATGCCCTGGACTAAACATGTAATAGTAACTGTAGCATAGGTATGATACACATTTGTTATGTGTTTCTAGGTTCGGTTTTTAATAAAGACTAGTCCCGAGACGCGCCGTCCACCTGAGTATGTACGCGACCTATCTTGGGTTTTGAACATGGCCCCATCAATTTTTGAATAGTAAGTAGTATGGATGTGAGGTGGTTGCAAAAAAGTGCGGGTAAAAGACACCGTATATAACCTGTCCATATATTTTCTGTAGGAGCAGCTTTGCATTTGAGTGCTCTTTTTCGACAAGAATGTATGGAGGATACAGATGTCCCCAAACTATGTTCCTCTGATTGGGACATTTTAGGTAGGTGTTCAAGAGTATGAAATATGGGAGTATGTAGAGTAACAATGGTGAAGCGCAATAGACCACTGTTTGCAGTGAGAATAGGATAAGGGCCGTTCTTTTTCGTTTTGTATAATTATTTAATAATCTTGAGTCTTGTAGCTGAATAGGAGAGATCAGACATGGTAAGAAATAGAAAATAAAAAATAAAAAAGAGAAGTTAAAAAGGGTTTGATGTATGTCGCAAACTGAGTTCGTCCATTAGAAGGGGATTAGTTCTGTTTTAGTTCACAAAAAAACGTGTGCCACCTAGGCCAGGACTTTTGACTGATCTATGGTATACCCTGGTTTCTATCAACTAATGTGATTGGATACAAGTGGGTTAGGCAGTGCAAATTTATATTTTGCAATTGATGTTTTATTTGATAAATCATCGTGTGAAACGGATCTCTCACCTCTGTGGATGTTGGAAGTTGCGATTGCACTAAAGTCATTTATGTTTTCTCATTGCAGCTGAATTGTTTTTATGCTTTATGAACTACATTGTCGGACAACGGTTGTAAAATAATAGAAGTCTACCGGAGAGAAGGATTGTGAACCTTTCCACTGGACAGCTGGTCTGTCACTGACAAAAATACAAGAAGAATGATTTGTATTGACACAGCATTATTGTTGACACTGTGTTTTTTATGAAAATGTGTTTCCTTCCTGATGAATGTCAAGATTTATTCTAGAGCAGACTGAAACGTATACGTCGAGGGTTTTATATATGTGTAATTATATGTGTATTTGAAACACAGAAAGTCATGTAGTTTTTATGAAATTGTATGAATAAACTTTTTTATATGAGATCACATATTTGACGTCATAAAAGATTTTTGTGCAATCGAACTGATATAACCATATGAGTGATAGATGTGTAGTGCATATTGGTGGATTTTTTAGTTTGTTGTTAGTTTGTTGTTGTATCTATCCGAGGCATCCCCTCCCTAGGTACTTTTAAACGAGTTGTGAAGACCCTCTACTTTGACTAGGCTTAGCGCTTCCTAGCCGCTGTTCTGGCTCGATCCATGCTTTTTGTCCTGT
>JAXIUV010000067.1:0-12169 GCA_035593885.1 Eurycea paludicola | reverse complement strand
GTTTGAAAAATTAAAACGAAAGGAATTGTATTCAGGAAGGTGTGAACACTTAAAATTAACAATAAACACGTTGGAGTGAACTGTCCCTTTAAATGGGCAAAATCTCAGATATCACTGCTTTAACTCTGTGTTTTCCTCTTCTTAACATACACAGAATTGTAATATATAATTCATTTTAAAATTGCTTAGTTTTACAGTAATTACACTGTAATGCAATCCCTCGACTTCATCAGTCAAAATTCAAACACAAAGCTAGCTGCCTAGAGATTTTCTATACAGTAACCCATGATGCCCAGTAGCGGCGAGTTGGGGATTGCGTCTAAAAAATATCACATCACATTTTGACAATAAAACTATACAAATCAAATGTTCTTCAGAAAATGGGAAAAAGAAAATGTAGGCAGCTTTTAGTGCTCTTTACAAAACACCTATTGATATCTTGTGTTCATTGTGATGACAGTACCCCTTTAAATTCTTCTTCCATCTCCCCTATCACTGAAGTCCATAGTGTCTCTACCAAACCTTGACCAGACATGACCATGTCTTAAGTCAACCAAGGAGGCTAACCTAGGTATCTTATAATTTGCCAAATATAATTCCTTCTTTATTTCCTTAATTATCCAAAAGTTATGGTACTTTTTTATTCCCAATATTTATGGGTAACCAATGCTTCTGCTGATTTCTCATTCATGGGTACTATGTTACACTGATTTCTACAATAGTTTCTATAATATAGCTTTGCTCTTATATTATGGTGAGTTTTGTAATAATTATTTACTATTATCATACAGATTAATGGGAATATAATCTTTAACATCGGTTTCTGCTATTTCAGCTGTAATATGAGTTTCCAAGGATTTGCATAGTTGTTCATGTTTTGGCATCATAACCTCTATTTGTATTCAGACTATTACCATCCAACTTAGTGTTCTACAATTTGTCATTTCTGAGGTTAATGACAACTTGATTCACTCTTTCAATCGCTGAGTATTGATTTTCATTCAGCATAATCACTGTGACATCAGGAATCTGATTTCTAAATATCACTTCCACTGAAGTAGGTGTTTTTTCTATCATGTGATGTGTGTCATTCTGACTGACATAATTAACTGATCTTTTGTAAGCGATTGTTTTTTTTACCTGGGTCTATGGGATATTGTTCACATAGTCAATTAAGGGGGACAGCCTTGAGAGTCACTACCAAGCAATATTTCAACTGTTTCTACATCAACAACTATGACTGGATGCGTTAGTTTATTCTTTCCTATTTTCATATTTAAATTAATAGTCCCTAGGATGAGAATATATTGTCCAATAAATTTGTGACATTTCCCTGTGTGCCCATGCAACTGAATTTTATACTGATCTTTCTTGTTGTCATTTAGAATGTCCAACTTTTTTCTAGAGAGTAAGATAGCCTCTGATACTGAATTGATCAATGCTTCCATTTTTACTTTCCCTTGAACAGTGCTCAGTGCAAAATATCGGTCCCTCTCTTCTCTCAGCTAACATAAGAAATGAGAATTTTTAGAGAGTTCCTGTTTCAATTTCTGCACGTTTCTGGTTATAGTTTTTTTTGCCAGTAGTTCATCAGAATGCACATGATACTGACTGACAGATGTAACTAATCTGTCCTCACCATTATTTTCATTTTCATGATTTAGCATGGCAGATACTTTACCTGGTACATTTCCCATGGGTGTTGACACCCTACCAACTTCTTCTGATGTTCTTAGCTTTCTTTATTCCCTCAGAATTCACAAAACGCCCCCCTTTTTTGCCTCATTTGTCTGACTCACAGCAGACAAAAAGGTAGGTGACTTCTGATTCTGGAGTACCACCCGTTTTGGTTGAGTCATCTCTAGATTCTTGTTTTTAACTATTTCTACATTTTCCACATCATCTAGACAATTAGGACATATAAGGTTGGGGTCAACAGATGATGCCCACCAATCTTAATTGAGGTTTTGGTGGGTTCTAGCCCTAACCTTACATCAGCACTAGTCCCATTTTCCTTACCATCTTTGAGGCGAGTTATAGAGGAGGAGACATTCCTCTCTTCTGTCTCCTCCTCATGCTCTATCTCCAAAACAGTAATTTTGTCCAGGTCAAAGGCCACTCTTTTATTCACTTCTTTGCTTTCAGAATCTGGGTTGATGGTAATGGGTACATTCCGTTCCCCCTGTATTTCTGGGATAGTCTGGACTCCTGATGGAGTTAGCGCAGCCACTTTAACCTGCTATGATATCAACTCTATTGTGCCCAAACCATATTTATTCTCAGATCCTTTGTTTTATCTTGTCATGGGAGAAAATTGTCATTGAACCTGACATCCATCACTCTTGTTAGGCGCATTGCGTCTCTCCTGCTCTCTCACATTTTCCTGACACTCCTGTCCTCTCATGAATGAGGTCATTGTCTTAGTCAGGTATCTCAATTGTCTCTCCATGGCCAGAACTCTGTCTTCCAGAGAAAGCCTTTGGTACTGCCTAGGGACAACTGAGTACCCCTCTGGTACGCTCCCTGTTTCTCTCTCTGACACCCTTCCCGTTGAATATTATGGGTTATGGAAGCTTCACATTGAATTGGTGGTGGATTATTATAGGTCTGGGGTTGGCAATTGCGCCTGGGCATAGGCCAATTTGGAGAGATATGATTATTGGGATTTCTCATTGGCCCAGGAAGAGTACACACAACATTTTAAATTGGTCTGAATCACTTGTATTAGGGAGACAAATAAAATTCAGCTTTGAGAGAATTCATCTGTTCTGGGGAAGAGCTATTCTCAGCCAGTGTGGTGTCCTATTTGGCATTTGGGTTTGTCTTTGGTTTCCCATTTGTAACCACCTCCGCAAAGCTCTTATTGCCACCCTCTTGCTCTAATTCTTTAGCTTTTTGGACATCATAAACCATCGTTACACTAGACTCTGACTTAGTTTTAAAGGTTTCTTTTTGGGTCTACTGTCATCATTACATGTAAAACCACGCCAGCATGGTCTTTGACTTACTGCCGCAGTTTACTAACATGGTAATTGTGGGACAATTGTACTTTGATTTTATGAAGATGCCCATAGACAAGAGTAGTTTAAATTGTGCACATTGTGTATCAACCTCCTTAGTGGCTCGCTCAAATTCCTTTCTCAGTTCTTGCACAACGTCTTACAGGCTTTGATTCATCCTACAAGTCATTGTCATCACTGCCTGGAGTGCCTCATGTTTATTTATGAACATGGACAATTGTTTTCTGACTTCATTTTTGTATTCTGAACACATTTTGACATTACTTGTATTGAGAACCTGGAATCAGGAATTAGTTTCAGATGCAAACGTCCGTGGCAAGTATTCCTTCCACATGCCCCCATCTATTATTTCTATAAATCCCATTGTTTTCTGAAACAACAATATGTGATCCTCCACACCCATCTTAGAGTTCTTTTGATATAGAGAGATCATAGATTTAAGGGTGTTCACATTTTTAGCCTGTGCAACAGGCTGACAAAAGGGCAGTTTCTTACTTTTCTTTTTGGTGACTCTACTGCCCTGAATCGACTTGGTGATCACTATCAGTCCCTTCAACACGAAAGGGATCTGGCATATAGCGACTCCTCAAATTCTTTTCATGTGGAAAACCAAGCCCCTCCCCACATCTTGGTTCCAGCTCTCACCAGCTGAGAAATTAGAGTGCTTCCATAGCCTCCCTTTTCACCTTTCTTCCCAAATTCCCTGGATTACCCGGCATCAGTTCCACAAATAATAATCTTCTTCCACCACAGTTTTAGGAACAGGGGAGAGATAGCTTTTAATACAGATGATGGGGTTATACACCTCTTCATCTGAATCAGAAGAAGCTACAGCAGGCTTTGGTAAGGGATTGCTCACAACCCTTGAATCTTCATAATTTTTCTCAAGCACCATATCCCTGAATCATCAGGTTGATAATTGTCTCTTGCTTTAGGTTCAACTGTTTAACAGAATCTCACTCGGAACTATTTGATTTTGTAATTTATTAATTTGCTCCCTTCTCAAGCCAACTTTATCTCTTCATTCTTCCCACTGTACAATACTTGCTTCCTGAACAGTTTGTTCCTTCTCATACAATTTGCTAATGTTAGCTTTGTGAATGATTAGCTCAGCACTCAATCAATAGTTATCCCTAGAGAATTATTTCATTTTCCATATCCATTATTGTCATTTAAGCAGACCTAATTTGCTGATTGCTCTTCACATTGATGGTGGAATTTCACCACCCCTTGTGCCAATTCATCCCTCTCCATGACAATGAAGCTTGTATATTTTGCATGCTCTTGCTTCAGTTGACTCAGTTCTGGGCAGGCCTGTTTGCTAATATTTTTTTTCCAGTTCTAATTGACTGTGGAGGGCATAGACTTGCTCAGAAAATGGAAATATAATTTCTCTTTTAGATTACAGGTCTGCTCTAATTGGTTAGACAGTATAATCTGAGCCTCTTCTATTTTTGTCTGAAACTCCAGAAAACGTTTAGTGTATTAAGCATGTGTGGACATGATGGTCTCATGTTTTTGAGATAAAACATAATGTTTTTCCTGCTGCCCTGTGCTTTCTCTTTGAAACAACCTTTGCAATCTTTCTACTTTATCAGTGTATTCAGATCTCAATTGTGAGTACCTGTGGCTATATCCATTTCTGTTTACATGCTTCTTCTGATTTACCCACAACCTTATTTATCTTGACGTTTTGAGCTGTAAGCGTGACATTCCCAGCTTCATTTAGTTTCAATGAACTCAGAACTTGTTGGTGTGCATATCATAACAGCCCAGCCATATTAACAATAGTCTGTTTCTTCTCCTTTTGCAAATTCCAAGCAACGCCAAAGCCAAATGTGAATCTTTGTGTAACGTGTAATTTGTGTGCAATTCTATGTATTGGAGTTGCATAGCAAAGCACTCTTTCAAATGAGAGGCTCTTGATCCACTCTGCACATATGGATCCTTAATTACTGACTCAAAAAGGTCTGCTAGTTAAAGGCGACACAGTTACGGGATTCACTTAGTTATAGTGTGTGCTTTGACTGTTTTAAATGCATTTTTTTCTAATGTATGTGCATGTTGAAATATGTAACATTGTGGCGGTAAATGTGAAATAATCCAAGGTTTTTTTTAGTGTACATCTGCTCAGCTGTACGATGCAGGGCATTCTTTGTCCTTCTTTTTCAGCTGTCAGTTACACAGATTATCCTCATGTGAGCATTCCGTTTTTTCTGAGGTAACACAGGCAGCTGATTCTGAGTGCGGAGTGATGGTTTTCCAATCATTGCCAGGCAACATTATCTTTGTAAACAAGCATAACGCTGTCTTGAGTTAAGAAATGGACACCGCTTCATTGCGAGCAGAGACCATAGCCAAACAGTAAGGAGACAAACCAAAAATAGCCCATAAGCAAACAGTAAGTTTAACTAACACACAAGAATATCCAAGAAAGTAATAATCAAAAGAAAAACATTGTGACAGATTTTCCTTTATAGAAGACAACTTTTCAAATTATGTTGTTTTTAAAATGTACATCCAAAAATATATGCAAAAACACTTATTGGTTTAGATTAATCCAGTCTGACTTTGAACATAAAATTCAATAACTTAATTCCCAGACCTCATACACAACAAATTAATCGCTTACTTTACACCCTCAATTAATTTATTCCCCATTAAATGATCAAGAATACCATTGGTGCAAATATAACAATTTCATTTAAATGAATGGACCTGAATCCATAACATTATATTCTTTTATATTGTTTTCAGTGATATAAATAAACAGGACCTTCAAATACAACAAAAGCATACACATGCCAAACACAATTCAACTCATAATAGCGTCCCTTAAGGATGGGACCTTTAAATGCTACATATATTAATATAAACAACTTTGTCATAGACAGATCGAAACGCTGCTGTCACAACAGTCTGTGATACATATAACCCACAGGCTGGAAAAAAGGGGGTGACGTCTCACGAAAATCATATCTGGGATGACCCTGCCCAGATTTGTGGCTCAATGATACCGCATTTGTGGAGAGAACTTGCCATACAAGTACCCCAGCTAACATAACATAACATAAAATAACATATGAATGACAAACTGGGACACAAAAATCTTTTACAACAATAATCGCAATGTACTGAATAATTACTCATCACCATACAAACCCCTCCGCGATGGTTGTGGGATGCAAAGGAACAGCAGGCTTGTTATAAGTTCCCTATATTTTGCGATTAGATGCGAGTTCATTATTTATGTGCATTTTCTTGTCCGCCCTCTGAGTGCATGCTACTATTCCACCAGTGGGTCAGTGTTGAGCTACTGGCCAGTTCTCAGGCTACAAAGGGCACCCAGGACCTGCTCAAGTGGCCATAAGGCGTCCAGTCACCATGGTGCCAAAGGCTCCCAAGTGTGAATAATGTTGAGGCCTTTGTCATGCTCATGAGGTGTTTACCCCTGAGGGCCGTGTGGTTCCAAGAAGACCTGCGGCTGTCTGCCCTTTGTCCTGTTCATGGTACAAAACCGAAATTTGCTCGCCCGCGGGCAAAGGACCTGCCAGACGTCATTACTGTATGTCCTTCAACTCAACTACACACACATACTGTGCAATAGTGGCCGCCCACCCACCTGAAATATGATCCTACTCTGTCCCAAAACTGTCCTCGCCTGCAACAGATCCTCTGCCTTGTGCCATGGCTGGGAATATGATTGCGGTGCATTCTTGGAAAATACAGCACAATTGATGGCCTGTGCAGCACTGCCCGCAGGCTGCCAGTTATGGTCCGCCTGCCAATGGGGGGCAGACAAAGGGCGTGCCTGACCTATTTCTGACGCATTTCTGCATAGGCTATGCATGTTGATGCAGCAGCACTTAATATGTTCACAAAAATGCACAAGATTAGCCATTTTTTAGCCAAATACGTACATGTTCCTACAAAAAATCACACTGTGAGTAGGCTTTTTGCAGCTGTTCGACACTGCCTGCCTTGTCTCCCAATGGCAACACCATAAGCCTCGTGGTGGGTGCTTGTGATTGTCTGTGCTTAGCACTCTGCAGTATTTGAAGACGAATGCCACAAGTACCACAAACACATGCGCTCATTGGCTTTGTTTGGTCTGGATGCCGGACGATCCCCACTTGGTGAATTTTTGGGAACGTTTCAGTCACAAATAAGTGAAGGTCAGAACGAATGTTCATACTGTAACATGTGTATGTATGCGGGCTATAACTTTCAGTGCCATCTAGGTGCTTTCGCTATCAGACCGCTTCACTTACAGTTGCACTCTTGCATGGCAGGAAAACGTGTATGGGGCTGTATGCCACAAACAAATGGTGCTGTTTGCATAGTAAAGGTGTATGGGAGCATAGGCCAGAATTCACAGCGCCATCTGTATGCCACAAATACATGGTGCAATCTGGCTAGTAAAGGTGTATGGATGAGGGCCTCAATTCACAGCAGCCCCTGTATGCCATGAATACATGGTGCATTGTGGCTGGAAATGGTGTAGGGAGCAATCCCATAATTCACTGTGACCCTTGTGCGTAATCTACGCGCACACATACGTTGCCTAGCCCAATGGAGGGCCAGACAAAGGGCATGCCAAACCTATTTTAACATATTGTTCATATTTGGACAAAACTGACTACATTTGCTTGTTTTTCAGCAAAATGCGTGCTTATTTCCACCAAAAAACAGTGCAAATAGGTATTTTTGAGGTCCCATGCTCTGCCAGCCATGTATTACAAAGTCCACACCATAATTCTGTTGCATGCTGCTGGGTGTTTGTTACAGCAGGTGCTCTGCACCGAGCATCTTCCAGCAACAGGTTTTGAGGAATCGCATGCTGCCTGTGCAGCTGTTGCCAGGTTCTGGGTGCCCGTCGATGCGCACACAGCGAATGTTTGGAAACTTTTGCTTAATTGCAAAGGTCCACATGTCAGTGAAAGTCAGAAAGAATCTTCATAATAGGGGTACAGTATAAAAGGGAACACACTGTGCCTTGTTGGTAGGTACACCTTTATACCTGCCCGCAATCGACAGTGACACCTGTATGCCAAGAATAAATAGTGCAATTCGGCTAGTGCACCTTTATGCAGGCCGCCCTGAATTCACAAAGCCATCTGTATGCCAAGAACAAATGGTGCAATTTGGCTAGTAAAGGTGTATGTGAGCATAGGCCAGAATTCACAGTGCCATCTGTATGCCAAGAACAAATGGTGCAATTTGGCTAGTAAAGTTGTTTGATAGCATAAACCAGACTTCACAGTGCCATCTGTATGCCAAGAACAGATGGTACAATTTGGATAGTAAAGCTGTATGGGAGCATAGGCCAGACTTCACAGCGCCATCTGTATGCTAAGAACAAATATTGCAATTTATATACTATAGATTTATGGGAGTATAGGCCCAATGGGGGGCCAGAGAAAGGGTGTGGCAAACTTATTTTTACATATTGATCCCCTGGGGCCAACATGTACTGCATTTGCTTCTTTTTAGGCTACAGGCGTGCTTGTTTTGACCATAATTGCACTGTAAATATCTATTTTTGCTGTCCCATGCGCTGCCAGCCATGTATTACAAAGTCCACACCACCATTCTGTTGACTGCTTCTGTGTGTTGCTTGCAGCAGATGCTCTGCGCTGAGCGTTTTCCGGCAACGGGCTTCAGCCAGTCCACGCACATGTGCTTTGTTCGGTTCTGGATGCAGGACGATCCCCACGATGCAAATTTTTGGGAACTTTTTGCATGATGCAAAGGGTTACAAATCGGTGAAATTCAGAACGAATTTTCATACTGTAACAGGTGTTTGTATAGTATGATGGGCATAACTTACAGCGCATCTAGGAGCAGCAGTGAAATAGCTCACTTTGCTATCATATACGAACGCTACCACTGCACGGTGCAACTTGCACGTGGGAGGAAAGGGGTTGGTACGTCCCTGGGCACTCGCCATATGGAAGTATATATTATTCCTTGTTGTGGTGCCCAACGGTTACACGCTGGGGCTGTGAAATGGCCCTCCCGGACAGGTGCTCCCCCCCTCAGCGCACCTGGGCCGACAAGGCCCTTGTCGTTTCAACTCTTTCAGGTTGTACCGGTTGGAATATGCTTGCGACTCGTACAACCTTGCTGCTGTGATGACTGCTGTGAGGACTGTGGAGGGATACATGGACGCTAATGGGATAATTTTATTGTAAATAGAGAAAGAAAACAGAACATCAGAATGATTGGGGATAGAGGATTTTTATGGAGCTTCCTTTGGTCAGCAGTGCCTCTTCAGCAAACAGCGTCTCTCCCACTGTGAAGCGGCTTCTCCTGCGACAGCCCCTCCCTCCTCCTTCTCCTGGTTCTGCACTGCTCAGCTCTTCAGTCTGTTCTCCGAGTCTTGGGATCTCTGTCTGCCTCTTGGAATGTTTCTATCCCAGTGTGTTTTTGTAGCTTGTATTTATCTGATTCTACCCCCTTTGTCCTGTCCAGGGGGTCTCTTGATTGGTGTGATTTACAATCAGTTTTGTTCATTTTAGATGTTAAACTCCACACGGCCTGAACACCTCATAGTCAGGTAGACTAAAATAACCATCCATTCCCAGATTCTTTTCAGCCCATGCTGGTGGGACCCAAAATAGTCTCTAGTTTCTACTAGGTTGGCATTGGATCATAATGTCTGCCTATCTTCCCAGTAAAACTCTCTTCTCACCAGTTCGGCATGTACATGTGATCCTTCAGTGCCCCTTGATACCAGCCTCACATGAATCTAATCACATGATCTTCCCGACTCCAATGCTTGAACCAAAGGAGCTTTGGAGTGCTCAAATCCCATGCATTCAAGTGGACAAAATTGAAAACCTGTGTATTTCATACTGTTTTGGCTAGCCTAGTTAATTTTAAATATGGCATGCCACTTTATGAACACCCAAACAGCCTGGTGGTAACCCTTTGACTAGCGCTGAGTCAAATAAAAATAAATTACATTTACCATTTCACCATCTGATTTCCAATTATGTCACTGAATTCAGTACTATTGCAACTGTGTAATTTCAAAACACCCTCAGCCTCTATTTAATCACTCACACTGACCTATCGTGTTTTTTTCCATTCTATATGTACAACTTATACATATATTTCTCTATTTGAGATAACCCATAATTTGATTACACTTCTTTTGCCTAATGTATTACAGTACTCTTGAATCTAAACTAATGCCTAGTGTACATGTCTCCAGCATATATTTCCCATTTATATTTGCCCCATATCGTTGACTTGTTGCATACAATTCATCCCAAACTGTGTGTACCTAAACCTGTGTTTCTATATAACCCTTTACATTTCTTCCATGGTATTATGTATATTCTGATGTCATCCAGGATGTCATTACGATTCCAACAATCCTCAGTGTCTGTGGGTAGACTTGTCATTCTTGGCCCGAGTCCTTTTGTGACTTGGTGATATGCTAGACCCCAAATATCATCATGTCTGTGGTTCTTCTTTCTATTCCTCTCCTTACATCGTCTGCAGAAGTACGAGAAGGAACCTGTGCTGTGGCCGGGACCCCTAAAATCACAAAGAGCAAGAAAGGACATAGGAAGGATGAATGAAGAAGGCAAGGTCTTTGTGACTACAGTCAGTGAGCATGCGCTGTTGAATTTCAGCTGCCATACATTGTAAAACATAATGAGGGTGTTAACCGATCGGGCATAATATAGTATGGAAGCAGCCTATCGACAGCATTGATGGCAGTCACTCACAGCCACCTTATCCACAACATTGCTGGTGGTCACTCAAAACCACCCTATGTATAGTAGTGATGGGGTTCACTTACAGCCACCCTATCCACAGCATTGATAGCGGTCTTTCACAGCCACCCTATCCACAGCATTGATAGCGGTCACTCATAGCGACCCTATAGAAAGCATTGATGACAGTCTCTCAAATACACCCTTTCCACAGCATTGATGGCAGTCACTCACAGCCACCTTATCCTCCATATTTCTGGCAGTCACTCACAGCCACTCTATCCACAGCATTTATGCTGATTGCCTATAGCCAAAACAAACATGGAGAAAGGACAGCAATAGATTATAGTGGTGCACTAAAAAGTGTGACTTACACATCAGTATTGTCAAAATGGTCCTGCTCTGGAAAGATAAAAATATTGCCCCCTATGGTTTGGATATATGTTTGTACCTACTTCCCTCTGGATGGAGGGCTGTACGTTTCGTGCACACACAACACTGATCTGAGTCCTGAGAAAAAGTATGTAGGAACTTTACAATCCCCACCCCCACAATGGCAGTTTAGCAGACACATAAGAACCACAGTGTGCTTACCTTTTGTTCGACAATGATTGTACTGTACTAGTTTTACCCAGAACAGGGCCTATCACAAGCATCAAGAAGACCTTCACCCTTCTAGATAGGGCTTTGCCACCTCGCCAGGATTACCAAAGTGCCTAGTGATGCCAGAGTACTGCGCATTCCAACTATAGTTTTCCCACTATACCACTATTCCACAGAGCGTGTTGAACGAGTTTGCAGATTGGAGAACCATCTGCTTACTAACATATTATTTAAGAAAGGGCGTTAAGTCTGCTCAAAAAAATTGTGTATGAAAAAATTGACTTTGGTGTATTTTATACATACTTAAGACGGTTTATAACTAAAAAACAAGACAGATGGCAATCTTTCCTTGCTAGCTTCTGTGCACCCTGAAAATCCTCTTACCACCCTCAGCTATCAACTGCTGCCATCCTCCAGTTCTTCATCCACCCACTTTCTGAAAGGGATCCTCTAGGGCATCAAACCCTCAATTTGCAAGGGCCATATCTGCCAGACCCTCTAGCCAAGGACTGATGCAGTTCCCTTCTGCCTTTCCTCACACAATCCATTCACTGCTTGTTTGCCACTGCATCAGTCCCCACATGAATTAAAGAGGCATGGTTTACACTCCCCTAAAAAAACTCCCTGGACCCCACCAACCTTATCAACCACCATACCATTTCGAATAACATTTACACTGGGCCACCTTTTTCCAAATTCAATAAACGAATAATTGTGCCACACACCCATGGGCGTATGTTACGTTTATCCTTGTCGCCGCCAAATGTACCTTCAAAATGATATGGTACAAATGGTTTACGGAGTAACATAAAAATA
>JAXIUV010000066.1:0-12203 GCA_035593885.1 Eurycea paludicola | reverse complement strand
CCAAGATTAGGCTTGCACTTATTTGTGCCGTTGTTGCTGTGCAGGACTGTGTTGCTAATTAATAATGCTAGCGTGACTGACAATTGAAGTTACTTCTCCTTAACTGGAGAGCTAGTGGTCCCGAACTACTGTCTTCCCCACACCATGCCTGCAATAGCAGTGCGATTTCGTGGATGATTTTTTTCAGTTGTAGGTACTGCAAAGAACATGGTATAAGTTATTGGGTTGCAGTGAACTGTCCTCTTAATTTCATATTTGAATAACATTTTGTGCTATAAAAAAAGGCTTTTAGCTCAGTGAAGACAATAAATGTGTGGCTATAAGTCTGCATAATGGATTGAAAGTTGTCATTTTTGTTATGCATTAACGCTTGTTCCTTTTTATTTTACAGAATTTGTACAAATGATGACCGCAAAGTGAAGATGTACAGAATGTGTTAATTTTCTTATACAAAATTGTTTATTTGCCTATGTTTGTAACTTATCTGTAAAATGTTTCTCCTACCATCAAGAATATGCATGTTGACTTAGAATTCTCATTTTCTCCCATCCTATTCACCATAAAGGAACTTAAAGGTGATCAAGTGACTAATGTTGCATGTGGCTTATCACACTTCTTTTCTGGGAGACTTCAAGATAGAAAGCCCTATCCGGAAATGCGTTCGGCGCACTGCACAGCAGTTTGCGCGCTGCACCTCAATCGCTTTTACTAGTACTCAGACGACCTTGCCAGCCTCGTACATTTAATGAACATTCTGCGATCCTGCTTCACATTCCTGAGTTTCTTTCTATATTGACCTTTGAGGTTCTGTATAGTGATGGGCGGGCCGGCCCGAGCCCGACCTCGAGTCGGGCTTGCCGAGCAGGCCCGGCTCGGATCGTAGTCCCGGGACCACCCGGGCCTACGAGAGCCGGGCCGAGCGTAATTGCTGCGCTGACTGGAGCACTGGCCTCCAGCTCTGCTGCAATAGCATTTGTGATATTTCTTTTTAACCAATTGCGATGCTTTAAAGACAATCGGTTTAAAAGAAATATCGCAAACATGCTCTTGCACGGCTGGGTGCCCCCTGCCGTGCAAGAGCAGGTTTGTGATCTTCCTTTTAAACCAATTGCGATGCTTTAAAGGCAATCGGTTTAAAAGAAATATCGTAAACATGCTCTTGCACGGCTGGGTTCCCCCTTCCGTGCAAGAGCATGTTTGCGATCTTTCTTTTAAACCGATTGCCCAATGCTTTAAAGGCAATCGGTTTAAAAAATATATCATAAAAATGCTCTTGCACGGCTGGGTTATTCCAGCCGTGCAAGAGCAATTTTGTGATTTCTTTGAAGCCGATTGCTGTTTTTTTTTTTTCCCGGCTTGGGCTTGGTACAAGCTTGGGCTCGTCAAGCCTGGCTACCGGCCCGGCTTGAGCTTGGCTTGAGCCACAATTTCCAGGCCCGCCCATGACTAGTTTGCGGTGTGCATGCTCTGCATGCCCTGTCCGTCAAACTAAAGAAGTACTTTTCAACTTTAGTTTATTCCTGGCAACAAGGGCTTAAGCCAGAAGTCTCCTGGCCACCTAGAAATGCCCCTGATGACGAGTGTGGGTAAGTACATTTTAGCAGCGCCATGTCCCACAAATATTGCTTGTCTACAAAACTTTTGCTTTAGAAATATAGAATATGATGATTGTTTTAAATGGATAATAACAGCACATACTGCTAGCAGTTGGCATACCCGTAAAGTATTGGCATTACCAATGCTCGTTTTAAATGTTATTGTTTGCCAGCTAAATCGTGTGTATGCGAGGGGGTGACTAGGTCCCTACGAGTCCCCCCTCCAAATGCCCCACCCAAGCTGATGACTGCGTAGCAGGCATGCAACAGCATCGGGTTAACAACAGACAGCTGCACACTGTGTTTGGTGTACACACGGTATCTTGTGTGTCCTCCAAACAGCATATCTTCAAGTTGCAATGTTTTTTCATTTCAGCTGCGAGGCCATAGTGTACTACAGCAGTATAGCCAGTCTGGATTTCCGCAGACAGCAGTGGAGATACTGAAATAAATTGTACATATAGAATTTTCAGGTGACATACCTTGCATTTCAACAGTGGGAGTGTAAACTGCGATTTATCAAATGCAGATCATTTGTTTCAGCAAAATATATACAATGCATGCAGTGGATATAGACCATATAAAAGCAGAGACTGTATTTAGCCTTGGATGTATACAATATTGTAGGCTAAACATACGAGGAGCATAAATAACCGATTCCTTTAACAGTACACGTAGTTGTGCAGGTGAATATAAAGTCAATTGTGATTATCAACGGACACAAATAAACTACGGTATGTGCCCATAATGTGCCTTTTTTTCTAGCATAGGTCAAAAGAATTGCTCAATGTCACTAGCTCACCGGAAGTAAATTACGCCTTTCAACCAGGCCTTTCACACTGGTAAATAGTGAGCACCTCCTCCATGACACTCAAACATTGTACGACACCTATAACCATCACTTTACTAACAAGCCCAAGACAATCGTGTACACTTCACCAGCCATGCTGCCTAGTGCCCATGACACTCGTACATGCATGCCCCACCGAAGCTGACAGCGTAGTCACAGACGTCATGTTTGTAATAACATTAAGGCCATTGCACTGCATGGCACTGACTGAACACAAGTCACGTGTACACAATGCAACCCTCAGGTCAATAACATGTTAATTAAGGCGACCCGCACATCACACCAGTCTATTCCCAGCCCCTATATTGAATTTGGGTACATACAATTAAAACCACAAGTGCACTGTTCTGTGGATAATGTTCTGTTCTCCAATGTTTACATTGCATACTAACAAAAAGTTCACATATTCAAGTTAATGCAAAACTTGCACGCTCAAGGAACAAAAGTGCTGCCTGCTCATTCCTGGTGGTGCCATGCGCACTGTAAGGCCGGTCCCGGTTAAGTGCACCGCCCCCAGCCTGGCGCAGGCACATCAGGTTCCCATCAGCCACGTCCTGCGTGCTCCTTCGCTGCTGTCACCGCGTGTGCTCTCTGCACAGACACACGGTGCAATAACTAGAGCGCGCTCAGTCTTTGGTATTTAAACAAGACAAACGGAGGAGCAGGGGACACAAGACAACAACGAAGGGCGAACGGAGGGGCGGGGAAGACAAGACAAACGGAGGTGTGGGGGACACAACACAACAACGCAGAGCGAATGGAGGGGCGGGGAAGACAAGAAAAACGGAGGGGCGGGGACACAACAAAACAACGGAAGGAACGGAAGACGACTACTCCACGGCGGAGGAGGCTCGCGCGCGCTGGAAGAGCAAGTGGGTGGGCTGTGCAGTGGTTAGCTGTGCAAGGGGCACAGCCAACCACTGCACAGCACATGATTGTGACGTACTTCATAATCGTGCCCTCAGATACACGGACTGTCCCTTTCTGTGTGCTCTTTTTTTTTTTATTCACAAAAGTTTGACAGCGCATGTGCTTGCTCCGCAGGGAATGCCGTAAATTAAAAACGGATGGGTCGATGCTGACTGCAGGCAATAGAAAAAAGAGTTGATGCAATCTAGACCTCGTAACGAGGTCTGCAGCTCCACATTATTTAGAGGTTAAGCGTCAGACGCAAGAATATAGGCGTAAACTATGCCTAAAAAATAATTATTTTAACCATTGATGGAGGCCAGTTTTCAAGATAGGAATGAAAGAGAATTTTTGAAGTTACTAGTCAAAGTAAGTACCAATGATAGTGGCACCGGGGTGCCTACCACAGATTGCAGACACTGATTCGATTACCCATATTAAAGATCATTTTGCTGACCCGGGTAGACTAGCATTTGCCTCCGAGTAGACTACCTTAAATCAATCAGGAAGGCCACCATTAAAGAGGTAGAAATGTGTACTGCGCATATTTGTAAATCCCAATCGGCTGGCCCAGACAAGATTGCATCACGTGTTTTTTAAGTGCAGTTCTCTCTGGGTAGCTGTACTTACTTGGTTGTTCAATCAAATCTTAACACGTGGCAAGGTACCCGGGGCCTGGAAAGATGTGCTTCCCTTTTCAATATTCAATATTCAAAAAAGGTGACAAAAGCTGCATGAAATATTATTGATTGACAGCCCTGGATGACGTGTCGCCTAAAACATCTAGAAAAATGTTGGCTGAAATAACAATGTGGGAGGGTGAATCTAAAGGTCTTCACCAAACTCATAGAATGGTCGTCGACAGGGTATCAAGCCTTTACCGAGGAGTACTCAGTCCAGAAAGCTGTTTAAATGCGGATGCAACATCGACTATTCCTCAGCATTCGACTGGGTACCACATGGCTGCCTGTAGCCAAAGCTTTATCGCTGGGGAATCCCAGACTTCTGGTGATCTGCACCCCGACACGTGGGTGAGAGTCAGACTTGGTCTCAAAGGCGACCTCACCCGCTGTTGAGTGCAACAGCGGGGTCAAACGGGGAGAGTTTTAGCATCAGGTTTGTTCAGTCTGTTACTGTCTGTCCTGCCAGCTACATTAGAAAAGGTTCCCTGCTGCTCCCCGGCTGTTGATGGGTTTGACATACATCTGCTTTCAAATATGACGATTTGGTCCTATTGGACTGTATAACAAATCGAACTGCAGCGAAAAATTAGATGCATTATAGAATTACTTGAACGAAAGGAGTTAATCAACAGTTCCAAAAGTGCGACAATGCAATTTGGAGCAAAGAATAAAACACAAGTGCTACCTTGCTCTCAAATGCTGTTGAGGAATGTTTACCGTGGGATTTTATTTACTAGAAAGATAAAACAGTCTTCACATATCAGGAGAAAGGTTTTTAAGGGGTATGCTGCTACTCGTTGACTTGTAAAGTTTAAGTTTAACTTGCAGTTCTGGGGAATGGGTGCAATTACTCCCTTGATCTGTGCCTACAAAGGCAAGTTGGTCCCATAGGTCTGTAAGATGTCGAACTGGGGGACAATAAACATTGGGATTTGCTTGATATGTTTAAGGGAAGGGTGTTATGCTTTGCCAGGTCTATGCCAAGTGTCCCTTTTTGCCTGGACTTTGAGTTATTTACTACTAAACGAAAAAGCAGCTTAAGATACATTAAGTTTCAACATAAGTTTGACGTATCAACAGCTAATCGTGCTTTAGGCAACTGAGATATTCCTTTTTAAATCTACTTCACCATACCCCATTTTAGGCCAACATGTTGGCTGAAATTTGAATTTTTGGCAAGTTGGGTTCATAATTAGCTTTCTCTGCAAAATCCTTATCTAAGGATGAGAGTTTGTCAAAATGCCATTTTTTTTTTTTTTGGTTTAAACAGTTTTTTATTTTGAAATAAAGAAAACACATGATAAAATTACATACACATTACTCAATATACATGTTTCATCACTTGCATGAACCAAACCTTCGGCCTGCAATAATACAGCTTCACAAATTTAGACAGTAATAATGTTATTGGCCGAATGGTCAGCTCCACTCGTTGTGTTAATAAGTCTGGATAGATGTCCATGTCAACTGTTGATCTCACAGTGATTTTAAATTATAAGCTTTAGTTCACGAGTTGTTGCTCATATACGATAATAACCAGACAATTTGCACACTCCTCATAAACAAAAAGGAAAAAATAAGATCACACTAAACATAATCAAACAATAAATCAATCGATGGTGTTCTTGTCCAATCTTCCCTTAGGTTTAGTCCGAGCCGGATTGTATCTGTAAACATGCTAGAGTCTGTGGAGGTGCTGCTTCTCGACCACCTTTATCTGCAAATGCCAAGAATGGTTTCCATACTACTTCAAACATTGTTGTCTGACCATTTACCCTACTGACCATATGTTCCATACTATATATCTTCCACATAGCCTGGAACCAAGACTGCAAAGTGGGGGCAACTGGCAACTTCCACAAAGTTGCGACCTGCAGTCGAGCACCCACCAGGCACAATGTAATCATTTTACTCTTTCTCTTCGAAATTGGGTACAGTCTGGCCCTCGGAGCGCCCAGGAGAAAGATGCCCGGATCCCATGGTAGGTATACCTTGCACACCTCTAAGATCACTTCCCTCATTTTCTTCCAGAAACTCTCCACCTTCGTACATTCCCACCACATGTGGAGGTAGGTCCCTTCTCTCCCACATCCCCTCCAACACTGAGTGTTCGTTGTGAGTCTGCACTGTGCTAACCTTGTCGGAGTCATATACCACCTAGTTATCAACTTATAGTTTAGTTCCTGTAGGGGGGCGCTCAATACATGTTGCTTCGCTCTTTGCCAGATGTGTGACCATCCCCTCTCATTAATAGTATAGCCCAAGTCAGTATCCCAAACTGTTCGCAACTTCGTCATTGATGGCACCATTTTACTCTGCAGTATCTTATATATATCCGATATCAATCCCTTACGGTGGGGTTTTGTTACAAGCAATCTCTCGAAGTCTCCCAGAGGTCTGAGGACCCCAGTTTTCATTTCTGGTTTATCTAGCCAGTGTTTCAGCTGCATATAGCTAAAATATGTTGATTTGGGGAGTCCAAATTCCATCCTGCATCTTTCCCATGTCTTGAATTGTCCATCTGAAAATAGGTCTGAAGCGAATCTACAACCTTTCTCTACCCAGTTTTCAAATGCTCCCACCTCTCTACCGGGGGGAAACTCTGGATTATACTGAAATGTGGTAAAGGGCGAGGGAAGGATCGGCGGGACGTGTCTTCGGCAATAGTCATCCCAAGCTTGAAGGGAAGCTGTAGGGCCGATAAGAGTATAAAGTGACTGAGATCTATGTATTTTCTTTAACCATGGCTGTTGCCATAGGTATCCGTGTACAAACCTGCTCTCAATGTCCACCCAGTGTTTCAGGTTGTCCGTCCTCCCCCAGTCCCAGAGCAGTCCCAAGTGAGCCGCTAGATAGTAATTTCTTATACATGGGACTCCCATTCCCCCCTTCTCTATCGGGAGCATGCATATCTGTCGCGATATCCTAAGAGGCCTGGACTCCCCTATATAATTAAACAGCAATCTCTGTATACTCGACAGGTAAGTACTTGTTAGTCTGATCGGAATCGTCTGAAACAAGTATAACAATTTGGGCAATATCATCATTTTGAACGCATTAATACGCCCTGTCCACGTTAGGAAAAGGCCCTTCCATCTTTCCATATCTGATTTAATGTTGCCTAACAGGGGACCATAATTTAATCGGAACAAGCCCGTCAAGTCAGCAGGGATCTTAACTCCCAAATAGGTAATAGATATTGTCTCTAGCCTGTATGGAGAGTGTTCTCCCAAATATTTCACCTGGGACGCGGGCATATTGACCGGCAACAGCTCTGATTTTCCAGCGTTTATTTTTAGACCGGATATTGAGGAAAACCTCTCGATTTCCTCCATCAGGGCTGGGAGAGAGACCTCAGGGTCTGTGAGGGAAAGGATTATATCATCCGCAAAGAGGGTTATTTTATGTTGTTGGCGCCCAATCATTACCCCTTTTATGTTCGCGTTTTGTCTAATAGCTTCCGCTAGTGGTTCCAATGTTAGGGCAAACAAAAGTGGGGAAAGGGGGCAACCCTGCCTCGTGCCTCTAGATAGCCCAAAAGACTCGGAGAGTTCGCCATTAATCAAAATCTTTGCTCTGGGAGCTACGTAATTAGCCATAACTTTGTTGTTGAAATCTATGCCAAATCCCATTTCTTCTAGGACTTCTCTAATTACTGGCCACTCAACCCTATCGAAGGCTTTCTCTGCATCTAGGGAGAGCAGGAATCCTCCACCTTCTATCCTCCGCAGTTTCTCTACAATGTGGATGATACGTCTGGTGTTGTCCTGTGTATTTCTATTAGTTATGAACCCTGACTGGTCTCTATCAATAAGTTCTGGGAGAATTTGTGTCATCCTATCCGCTAATATTTTGGAGTATAATTTGGCATCTACATTTAGCAGAGAGATCGGCCTATATGATGGGCATAGTGTGGGATCTTTACCCGGTTTGGGAATCAGAGCTATGACGGCTTCTTGCATTGAGTCCGTGATAACCCCTTCCTCTCCAAACGTGTTAAACAACCTAGTCAGGTGGGGCGCCAGTTGGGATCTAAATTGTTTATAAAACAACCCAGTAAACCCGTCTGGTCCAGGTGCTTTATTTGTCTTAAGTTGTGTTATAACCTTTAACACCTCTTCCTGGGTGATTGGGGCCTCCAGGAATTCTCTCTGCGCAGCCGTGATTTCTGGGAGTTGTAGGGCCTGAATGTATTCTCTTAAACCTGTCTCATTCACCTCTTCTGATCTGTATAATGATTCATAAAATTCTCTAAAAACTTTCCCTTTGTGAGTATTTGACGTAGCCCATTGTCCCTTGTCCTGGATGTTTGGGATTCTCTTCTTTTCCTGTATCCCCTTGAGTGTATTAGCTAGTACTTTCCCTGATCTATTCCCTTGTGTATAGAACCTCTGTCTCAATTTCAATAACATGATTTCGGTTTTATGATTTTGGGCAGTATTAAGCAGACCCATGCCAGCCTTCCATTTCTTAAAGTCCACCCAGCTTCCTGAGGCTCTATAAAGTGTTTCCGATTTACGTACATCCTCCGTTAGTTTCTGTACATGTATCTCTCTGTCTCTCTTAACTCTGGCTCCCAGAGAGATGCATGTGCCCCTGATATAAGCTTTAAAACCATCCCAGACCCATCTCAACTGGACATCCTCTGTCAGATTTTTATCGAAGTATAAGTCAATCTCCTGAGCTAGTTCTCCTTGTACTAGTTTGTTACCTAGTAGGAAATCGTTCAGCCTCCACGTTCCCCTTCTCTCAGATTCACAGATCGTCAGACCCTTTATTTTCACCCAGGCATGGTCTGAGTAGCCTATGAGACCTATCTCCGGGCTAAACTGCCCTCGCAAGAGGCCCATTGTAGTGAACACATAGTCAATGCGGGAGTATATCTTATGTACATGGGAAAAAAAGGTAAAATCTTTTATATTAGGGTTACATTCTCTCCAAACATCGTGCAAGTGTAGTTCAGTAATCAGATCTTTCACCTTTTTGGAGAACGTAATTGCGTTGGACCATCTGTTGTTAGACGACCTGTCCACAGACGGCGCCCATACCGCATTAAAATCTCCCCCCAGTATTATCTCACCCTGCTGAAATCCCTTAAGCCTCTCTAATACCTCAGTTAGAAATGCATTCTGGCCTGTGTTTGGAGCATAAATATTCGCTACTGTAATGTCCTTCCCGTTAACTTTCCCCTTCCACATTACATACCTCCCCTCAGTATCACTTATGTTGGCCTCATCTGATAATTGTGCAGACCTATGGAACATTATTGATACCCCCCCTTTTTTTGAGGGGGCTGATGAGTGAATCTGGGTTGGGAACTCAGTCCTCCTCAACAATCGAGTATCTTTCTGAAGGAGGTGGGTTTCCTGCAACAACACTATCTGGGGGGACAGCGGTTTCAATTCGTTAAACAGACGCTGTCTCTTGGTCGCATGGTTCAACCCCTTGACATTATATGACAGTACCGTGGTCATTCGGTTAGTTGGCTAAATATCTGCATTTATCCAACCTCCATTATTTACCTTACCTTTGGCTCCTACTTCACCCTCTATATTTCTTGTCTCACACCCATCGTTAAATAATATAAAAAGAAAAAAATAAAGAACCGGGACAAACCGCCCCTTGAAAAAGTATAAAACACACATAAGAATAGTATACCATTGACAGTTCCCGACAATAGCTGCCAGGACTTGTCTGAGAACACGGTCCGAAGCGGACCCCGGGTAGACCCAATACCCATTTCAAATAACAATACTACCCCTCCCCTGAGTACCAACATGAGGCTTAGAACCAGTCCCCAATAGCCAACATATGGAGTCTATATCACCATTGTCTGCTCAAAACTTCTTCGCACGCTTTTGTCTCAAGTTCTGAAAGAGTGTCTTCAAGTTTCTTCCTCTCCGCCTGAGCAACGGTCGGATTGTTCAGCATTTCGAGGGCGTCTTTCCCTCCGCCGACGTTGGATCATTTGCCACGGCCAGGGTGTTGCTCCTTCAAAGGTAGTCCTGTTTTCACTGGTCTGGGCTGAAAAGGATTGTTCCAGAATCAACTCGGCTTCTTCCAACGATGTCACCTGTCTTTCCCGGTTTTGCCAACGGAATTGTAATGCAAACGGAAAGGCCCACCGATATCGGATGTCTTTGGAGCTAAGGAAGGCAGTGACTGGCCGGAGTTGGCCCCTCTTCATGAGAGTGGAGGGGGCCAGGTCTTGATATAACTGGAACGGGTGACCGTTCCATACCGATGCGTCTGCGGAAAGAGTGCGTGCTTCTTTCATAACCTTCTCCTTTGTCTGTAGACGAGTGAACTTGGCTAGAATGTCCCGCGGCCCTTGTCTTGTCGCTCTGCCTGCCGGTCCGACTCTGTGTACAGTGACATATCGAAACTCCGGGGCCGCAATCTGAGGGGCAACTTGCGCAAAAATTTTTGTAACTGCCAGTTCAAGATCTTCACCCTCCGCACCCTCGGGGAGGGATTTGATTCTTATGGTGTCTCTACGGTTTCTATTCTCCAAGTCCTCGCATTTAGAATGGAGAAAGTCATTCTGTCGGCGTATCTCTACCATTTCTTGTCGGAAGTCCGCCATGTTGGTCGTGCCCGTCGATTGATCTTTTTCGATTACATCAATCCTCGTGCCCAGCTCTTTGATTTCCAGCGCTTGAGCTTGAATTTGTGTGTCCATGGCATCTTTCAACTTTGCTACTTCTGCGGCCACCGTCGCACCTATATCCATCCGTAGCACCGCAAGGCATTCTTCCAAGTCTTTCCTGGTCAGGGGCGCGGGCGTGACCTGAGCGGTTTGAGAAGACATTTCTACGGGAGGAGGGGGAGTGGATGTTTCCCTGACACCTTTACTGGCCTGGGAACTCGTTTTGGCTCTGGTAGACATGGGGGTCGGCACCGAGTGGGGCCGGGTCTCTCTTACAATGATCTTTCTCGCTGGATCCGGGGGTCTCCGATCTAATCTCAAGCAGTTTCAGTTTCGTTTCCAGTAGATTCGGTGCACGAGACGGAGGTGTTTTGCCCCATATCGATGGTCAAAAATAACTTTGATGTCTTAAAACTCTCAGCGAGTGTGCCCATCATCTCTTGCTGCCCCTTCCTCAAGTGCCATCTCTCTGGGCTCTTCCACTTCGAGCGGGGCGCACTCGGATATTTCTGGGGTCTTCGGATCACGCAAGTCCCCGGCTTCCACGTGGTTTCCAGGCCGCATCTAGAAGATCGAGTTTAAACCCTTCCAAAGGGGCCAGAAGTTCGCTGATGAGCAAGTTTTGCTGGTGGGGGGTTCCCACGCATCTTTCCGCTGGGTTCCTTCACCGGGGAGGGGTCTTAGTGGGTCTCCCCGGGATCACGCTCCGGAGCGCCGGGAGTCAGCGTCCGTTCCCGGCGGCCATTTTGCCGCGCTCCGAGCCAAACTTTTAACTGGATAATCCACTGGGGTGAGTTGTGCGTGCTACACACCCATGCTTGTCATGTTGCTTATACAGTATATCCCAATAAAACAAACTAATGATGCCTGCGGGCTTGATCGATGCACATTTGCCTGTGCATCACTGCGTATGTTGTGTCGCACAAACCTGTATAGCTATTGATCCAGAGGCAAGGATAAGTCTGCAGTAATTGGAGAGCGGCTGCCTGTGCATTAAGTGATAATCTAGAAGTGTGTTTTACATGTGTAACTGTTAAACAGACTAGGAGGTCTGTAATGATTGGATCATTCTCAAAGTGGTACCAAGTGCCCCTTTGCCATTATGTATCAATGTTTTGGATAATGAAATGTGATTAACTGTAAACATAAATGTGTCTCTTTTAGAACTGTGTAGTTTTTGAATTTAGTCTTTATGTAATAATTGAAATAAATACAAATAATTTTAGTTGCACAACTGTCTGCATGGTCTAGTCCTTTAGACGGTTTTTCGTAAAATTTTCATAAGAGGCACAGAACAGTGGCAATCACAACCAATTGCAAATGGTTTTGAGTAATGCATACAATTGAAGGCATATGCCTTAATAAACTTGTTAATGGTACAGCAGAGATGGTGATATAAGAATGTTGAACAGATCAAAGTCAAATAAATGAGCTTTTGCTGAAACATCCAACATTGATGCAATGACTGCTTATGAGGCTCGAGTCGTCTAGATGTTGATAGCAAACCCGCTCATACA
>JAXIUV010000065.1:0-12292 GCA_035593885.1 Eurycea paludicola | reverse complement strand
GGCTTTTTTCAAAGGAAAAAGTTTGTAATGGTCTCGTCCCTGATGAGAGCCGTGGCATTAATCGAATACGAGGGCCAAAACACATAGGACTGTGATGAGAGCTGTGGCATTAATCGAATCCGACGGCCAAAACACATAGGACTGCATCTGAAGGGACCTATAAATTCTAAACACAAAGAGTTGGAATATATACATTGTAGAGACTAATATAGTATGGTCTTTGGAGTGGATAAATTGTATCTAGTTATGGAATAATGTGGATACAATGATTGCAATGTGTAGGACAGTACTAGTTCTCATTTTATAGGATTAATGTGAATGAATGAGGTTGTTAAAACCAAGATCTGCACAAGAGAAGAGTGCCAAAACAGTACTAAAACAGTATCATCAACATAATGTCATACCTGTTTTTTAATGTAAATAAAACTTGAGAAAACTTTGTTTAAAATTCAAAAGACAAACTAGTGGCCCTTTGGGTGGACAAATTCCCCAGAATAGAACATAAATTGTGGGATCTGCCTTGCTAGGCAGCACTGTTTCAGATTGCAAACCACAGATGTGTGCAAGATGGACAAATAGTGTCCAAATCTGAAAGTAATATATGTGTATCATTATGTGCAGTGTGATACTGTGAGCCCCAATATTGAAACCATTGTTGCTTACTAATTAGTGAAAATCCCTATAAGTAATACTAACTACAATGTCAAAAACGTATTACCACTTTAATATAGGTATGGTCTTGCACTCTTAATTCGCCAGATTCATCTGTTATATTTAAAATATCAAGAAATATTTGTGGGAGCTGGGTGTTAGAACAACCGTCGGCAACAGTTGTAAAACCATCAATAGAAGCATACAGTGTTACGAAGTAACTCTGTTACACACCCGCTCTCCTAGCGCACCTGTGTGCTGAAAGAATTAGATTCACATAGAAATCTGTTTATGAATTCTGAAGTTTCATAGACGAATGTCCCAATGTTCATTCAAAGCTCATGATTGATGTCTGAAATTTTTTCTCTCCAAAGATAGAGGCACACATCCTTCTCTCAAAGGTATCAAGTAATTCGTCCATTCAAACCATATGAACTGTAATTTCCACTGAAAACACCATACACATAAGTTTCATTCGGCCTTAATAGGCTTGTTTTAATCCATTTGATAAATACCAATCACTGGTATCGCATGTGTATTGACTTATATTTCAGTTTGCAGTCAAAATGGCTTCACAAAAACGAAAATATTATAATTATATGATATCCATAGTGTTAAGTTCTGTAGTTGAACAGTTACTGTGTGCAACTAGTTTCGCCAATTTCTGGCTTCATCCGGCACTGTTGGTACAGAAAATGATAAAAATCAAATCAACTTATATCAAACAAATTGTACACACGACCACAGTACCGTGTTATTCAATACAGATATCCATTTTCATGTTTCCCACTGTATAATTTAAACAAATGCTGCCATCTAGTGGTGGCTTCCAACTAAATCTCTTCTACTAAACCAAGTAATGGTGTCATCATTACGTAAACCTCTACTCATCCATCTTAAACGAACAAGACCACTGTCAACAGTGCACTGTATAGAGACTGCGCACGCAAGTCTCCAGAATAATAAAAGTTAATATTGCTTACCAAGTGTGATATTAGTAATGGTCTTAATGCCAACGTTTAGACCATGTTACTTGATGCAAAGACGGCAGCCGCCGTTCTCCTCGCTCGCGGCGCTCACTGCAACGACGTGACTGCCAAAGGGTAGGCGTCATGCACGAACGTAACTAATAAAGATCCCGCCCTGTCTTCACCTGTCCGCAGGTGAGTCAGGGAATTGTGGGTAATGTAGTCCTACGTGTGCGGCACCTCAGTGTCACACACGTAGGTATACCGATGCTCAAAATCGGATCAAAAACTAGTTCCAAGTGAAATAATTAAGCCTAATACTCATTAACAATGATATAATGCCAATCTTAGGTACATATTACTAAAACATGCCTAGTGAATGTTATAAACATTTTAAAACAAATTTCTGTAAGCGCTAAAGGTAACATCTCCATTATACACAGTGAGAATATTGCATCAGTCGGCCTAATGTTAATCTTAAAGCCAGTTCATATATGCCTATGTATATTTCGCCACAGGTAAAATATACAATTTATTACGTAGCTCATGTTTCATAGTAATGGTCGTATATCAAACCTGTCGTTCATTCCAGAAGGATATGAGCTTTCTAATTTTTTGATCCAGTACATTTCACGCGCTTTCAGTTTGCGTACTCTATCTCCACCACGAGGGTGTTTCAAGATGATGTCTAAAATCAAGAAACGTACTTGATTAGCGCTGTGATGCATGTTATTAAAATGCACTGCTACCGATGATTTAACATCTTGCGATCTAATCGCGGTTTTATGTTCTGATATTCTCTTACGTACCTCCCGTTGGGTTTCCCCAACGTATACCATCCCGCAAGGACATTTAATCATATATACAGCAAAACTTGTTTTACAGGTGGCGTAGCATGATAAACGTATTTTCTCACCCGTGTTTGGATGATTGAAGAATTCACCACGTATGACTGAATTACACTGCGCACAGCCAAGACAGGGAAAAGTACCCTTCCTGACCGTGCTCAGTGTAGCTTGTTTCGTGTATATGGTGGTGTCAGCTCTCACTAGAGAATTTGCTAGATTTGCACCCCTCTTAAATGCAATGATCGGTGGATTCATACAACATTGCAAATGTGGGTCAAATTGTAGTGCGTCCCAGTTCCCCAGCACAATTCTGCGGAACTGGTATGCTAAATGGGTAAAGGTGGTAGTACAAACAATCCTATCTTGTTCCATCCGATGGTGAGGTGATAGCAGATCCTTACGTTTTAATGCCAATGTTCTAGTTATGCATTGATCTAAAAGGTCAGGTGAGTAGCCTCTCTGTAGGAATCTATTTTTCAATTCAAGTGCCCTTGATGCAAACAGTGTATCGTCAGTTATAATTGTACGATAGCGTACAAATTGGCTGTACGGAAGACTTTTCTTTGTCATGTTTGGATGAAAACTGGATGCCTGTAGCACGCTGTTAACATCAGTGGGTTTAATGTAGATGTCAAACATTAGACCAGTGTCTGTAGGTATTACTCGTGTATCAAGGAAATTAACTTCTGGCGTTCCTATATTTAAGGTAAGCTTAATGGGAGAATTACTCAAATTGATGGAGTCAATGAACCTGTTCAAATTGGTTTGGTCATTATCCCATATTATGAAGATATCATCTATGTATCGAAACCATCCTTTAACATGTTCAAAATCAAGATGTCTTGTGATGTATTTATCTTGCCAGAACTGCATAAAGCAGTTGGCAAAGCTTGGAGCCATCTTGGCTCCCATCGCTACTCCTCTGAGTTGTAGATAATGTTGCCCTTCAAACATGAAAAAATTGTTATTCAGTGCCAATTCTAACAATTCAGTCAGAATCTGGATGTACTCCTGGACAACCTGTTAACAATTCTGATTCTACTGCTAACAGGCCCATATCATGCGGAATATTAGTGTATAGACTGACAACGTCTGCCGTTGCCAGTATAGAAGTGGGTGACCAGTCAAGCTCCTGCAACTTCATCAAGAAGTCTCTAGTGTCTTTCAAAAAGTACTCATCTTTTCGAATAAGTTTCTGTAGGAAGCAATCCAGATATTCACAAATAGGTTCCCACACACTACCACAGGCAGACACAATAGGTCTACCAGGTGGCAGTGTGAGGGACTTGTGAATCTTAGGTAAAACATACATCACCGGCATCACAGGATGTTCAACTAACAGGAATCTGTAAGTTGAGTCACTAATCCAGTCTTTCTCATTTGCCATGTCTAACATTTGTTTGATCTTGTGCATAATATCAAAGGTAGGGTCAACCTCAAGTCTCCTGTAGGTTTGACCATCACTTAACTGTCTGTGAATTTCAGCTATATAATCAACTCGATTCATTACTACAACTGCACACCCTTTATCAGCCCTCTTACCCACAATCTGCTTGTTATTACGTAAAGAGGATACTGCCTTGCGCTGTTCCAATGAAAAGTTAGGTCTCTTCATTTTTTTGAAACTCAACCTCTTAAGCTGTTCAGTACACTTTTTTACAAACACCTTGACTGAGGGTTGTTCAATAGGCGCACAAAAGGTGCTGGGTTGTCTAAATTCTTGATATAGCGGTTCTGTACTTATGCTCGGTGCCATGTTGTCAAAGAACGCTCTAAGGTTCAGTTTTCTAGCAAACCTTTCAAGGTCCAGAATGTGTTGAGTTCTTTCACCTTTAAACGATGGAATAAAGGTCAGACCTTTATTCAAAACACCACATTCAGTCTTAGATAAAGAATAGTCTGACAAATTCACAACTATGTTCTGTGCTACTTGCGTGTCGGATATCTTCTCTCGCCTCCGCCTCTTCCCCCTCCTGGTCCTTGTCCTGGGGCCTTGTGAAAAGGGCCCTGTGGATTAGATGGTCCTGGTGTTGGTGCTTTTTCTGAACCCTCTCCCTCCGTGGAGATATCTGAACTCGATTCTGTGGGTTTCTCAGTCTGCTTCTTATAGATTTTTTGTCGTTTGTCAGGAGGATATTCCAGGTGAAAGGTATAAACTCTGTTATATTGATAATCCAAGTTATCGCGTCTCAGTTTCCTCTGTTTACCTTTTTCTAAGTCGGCTTGATAGAATGCCAATGTCTCTTTAATTTCTTTAATAATTGTGTTCCAATCCTCAGTAGTTCTGTCCTTTTGTAATTGTGCTTCGACTTCTTTAATTTGTGTCTCAATGTTAACAATATCCTTATTCAATTCTTCAATTGTCAATAACAACAGATCAGCAGAACATTTATTCAGGATCATTCTCCATCTCACCAGGAAATTTTTATTCCCCCTACATAGTGTAGGTTGTAATAGAATCCTTAAGCCTCTCGGAATCTGTTTGTTTCTATAATATTCCGCTAGCGTGAGCGCATGCAGAGTCAAGTTCACTTTGCGTTTCGACAATGTCTCTAGTTTAAATGGTGAAACATTGGTATGGCTGGTTTGCAAGAAGCCAGCTGGTGCCTTAAGTAGGCCTATTATTCTTGCTGCTTCAGTGTCGCTGAAGGCCAGAGTGTCGTGTTCGTCGAAGGTGGAATCCTCAGCCATTAAAGCTGGGAATGAATCTCTCAAATATTGAAAAAATAAACGAAAAAGCTCAGTGGGAAGATGTTAATTAGAGAGCGAACTCTCTTAAGGATGTGTGTATCCAATTGAAAAATTATTGTATACACTTAAAAAACTTAGGATTAAATAGTGTTCAAATGTATGGTGCGTTAAGACCAAAGATTGCCTTAGTCAAGGATAAATAATATTGGTATGGTCTCGCACTCTTAATTAACCAGATTCATCCGTTGTATTAAAGATATCAAAAAATATTTATGGGAGCTGGGTGTTAGAACAACCGTCGGCAACAGTTGTGAAACCATCAATTCAAGCTTACAGTGTTACAAAGTAACTCTGTTACACACCCGCTCACCTAACGCACCTGTGTGCTGAAAGAATTAGATTCACATAAAAATCAGTTTCTAAATCCTGAAATTTCATAGACGAATGCCCCAATGTTCATTCCAATTTCATGATTGATGTCTTAAATTTTTTTCTCCACAAATAGAGGCACACATCCTTCTCTCAAAGGTATCAAGTAATTCGTCCACTCAAACCATATGAACTGTAGTTTCCACTGAAAACACCATACACATAAGTTTCATTCGGCCTTAATAGGCTTGTTTTAATCCATTTGATAAATACCAATCACTGGTATCGCATGTGTATTGACTTATATTTCAGTTTGCAGTCAAAATGGCTTCACAAAAACGAAAATATTATAATTATATGATATCCATAGTGTTAAGTTCTGTAGTTGAACAGTTACTGTGTGCAACTAGTTTCGCCAATTTCTGGCTTCATCCGGCACTGTTGGTACAGAAAATGATAAAAATCAAATCAACTTATATCAAACAAATTGTACACACGACCACAGTACCGTGTTATTCAATACAGATATCCATTTTCATGTTTCCCACTGTATAATTTAAACAAATGCTGCCATCTAGTGGTGGCTTCCAACTAAATCTCTTCTACTAAACCAAGTAATGGTGTCATCATTACGTAAACCTCTACTCATCCATCTTAAACGAACAAGACCACTGTCAACAGTGCACTGTATAGAGACTGCGCACGCAAGTCTCCAGAATAATAAAAGTTAATATTGCTTACCAAGTGTGATATTAGTAATGGTCTTAATGCCAACGTTTAGACCATGTTACTTGATGCAAAGACGGCAGCCGCCGTTCTCCTCGCTCGCGGCGCTCACTGCAACGACGTGACTGCCAAAGGGTAGGCGTCATGCACGAACGTAACTAATAAAGATCCCGCCCTGTCTTCACCTGTCCGCAGGTGAGTCAGGGAATTGTGGGTAATGTAGTCCTACGTGTGCGGCACCTCAGTGTCACACACGTAGGTATACCGATGCTCAAAATCGGATCAAAAACTAGTTCCAAGTGAAATAATTAAGCCTAATACTCATTAACAATGATATAATGCCAATCTTAGGTACATATTACTAAAACATGCCTAGTGAATGTTATAAACATTTTAAAACAAATTTCTGTAAGCGCTAAAGGTAACATCTCCATTATACACAGTGAGAATATTGCATCAGTCGGCCTAATGTTAATCTTAAAGCCAGTTCATATATGCCTATGTATATTTCGCCACAGGTAAAATATACAATTTATTACGTAGCTCATGTTTCATAGTAATGGTCGTATATCAAACCTGTCGTTCATTCCAGAAGGATATGAGCTTTCTAATTTTTTGATCCAGTACATTTCACGCGCTTTCAGTTTGCGTACTCTATCTCCACCACGAGGGTGTTTCAAGATGATGTCTAAAATCAAGAAACGTACTTGATTAGCGCTGTGATGCATGTTATTAAAATGCACTGCTACCGATGATTTAACATCTTGCGATCTAATCGCGGTTTTATGTTCTGATATTCTCTTACGTACCTCCCGTTGGGTTTCCCCAACGTATACCATCCCGCAAGGACATTTAATCATATATACAGCAAAACTTGTTTTACAGGTGGCGTAGCATGATAAACGTATTTTCTCACCCGTGTTTGGATGATTGAAGAATTCACCACGTATGACTGAATTACACTGCGCACAGCCAAGACAGGGAAAAGTACCCTTCCTGACCGTGCTCAGTGTAGCTTGTTTCGTGTATATGGTGGTGTCAGCTCTCACTAGAGAATTTGCTAGATTTGCACCCCTCTTAAATGCAATGATCGGTGGATTCATACAACATTGCAAATGTGGGTCAAATTGTAGTGCGTCCCAGTTCCCCAGCACAATTCTGCGGAACTGGTATGCTAAATGGGTAAAGGTGGTAGTACAAACAATCCTATCTTGTTCCATCCGATGGTGAGGTGATAGCAGATCCTTACGTTTTAATGCCAATGTTCTAGTTATGCATTGATCTAAAAGGTCAGGTGAGTAGCCTCTCTGTAGGAATCTATTTTTCAATTCAAGTGCCCTTGATGCAAACAGTGTATCGTCAGTTATAATTGTACGATAGCGTACAAATTGGCTGTACGGAAGACTTTTCTTTGTCATGTTTGGATGAAAACTGGATGCCTGTAGCACGCTGTTAACATCAGTGGGTTTAATGTAGATGTCAAACATTAGACCAGTGTCTGTAGGTATTACTCGTGTATCAAGGAAATTAACTTCTGGCGTTCCTATATTTAAGGTAAGCTTAATGGGAGAATTACTCAAATTGATGGAGTCAATGAACCTGTTCAAATTGGTTTGGTCATTATCCCATATTATGAAGATATCATCTATGTATCGAAACCATCCTTTAACATGTTCAAAATCAAGATGTCTTGTGATGTATTTATCTTGCCAGAACTGCATAAAGCAGTTGGCAAAGCTTGGAGCCATCTTGGCTCCCATCGCTACTCCTCTGAGTTGTAGATAATGTTGCCCTTCAAACATGAAAAAATTGTTATTCAGTGCCAATTCTAACAATTCAGTCAGAATCTGGATGTACTCCTGGACAACCTGTTAACAATTCTGATTCTACTGCTAACAGGCCCATATCATGCGGAATATTAGTGTATAGACTGACAACGTCTGCCGTTGCCAGTATAGAAGTGGGTGACCAGTCAAGCTCCTGCAACTTCATCAAGAAGTCTCTAGTGTCTTTCAAAAAGTACTCATCTTTTCGAATAAGTTTCTGTAGGAAGCAATCCAGATATTCACAAATAGGTTCCCACACACTACCACAGGCAGACACAATAGGTCTGCCTTGAGGTGGTCTGAGGCCCTTGTGGATCTTGGGTAGAGTGTATAGTACTGGCATAACTGGATGCTCAACTAAGAGAAACCTGTAAGTGGAATCGCTAATCCATTCTCTCTCATTTGCTGTTTCCAGTATAACTTTAATCTTACTCATAATGTCAAAGATGGGATCGGTCTCCAATAGTCTATATACTTTTCTGTCGCTTAACTGCCGATTAATTTCAGATATATAATCAAAACGGTTCATCAAGACAACTGCCCCTCCCTTATCAGCTCTTTTAATCACTAGCTGTTTATCATTCTTAAGTGACACTACTGCTTTGCGTTGTTCTAATGAAAAATTAGGTCTTTTCATTTTCTTATAGCAAAGTTTTTTCAATTGTTCATTACATTTCTTAACAAAAACAGTCACTGAAGGTTGTTCAATAGGTGCACAAAATGTGCTTGTTTGCTTGAACTCTTGATATAATGGTGCATTCATATTGTTGGGTGCCATGTTATCAAAAAAAGCTCTCAGATTCAGTTTTCTAGCAAATTTGTCAATGTCTATCAAATGTTGTGCTCTTTCACCTCTAAAGGAAGGGATAAAAGTTAGTCCTTTATTCAGGACACCCCGTTCAGTTTTAGACAATATGTAATCTGATAAATTGACAACAATGTCTGATTCTACTTGCGTGTTGGGTAACGCCTTTCCCCTCCGCCTCTTCCTGGTCCTTGTCCTTGGTCCTTGTGAAAAGGAGGTCGTTGATTAGAGGGTCCCGGTGTTGGAGTTTTCTCAGGTGCTGTAGGGTTCTCATTCTCAATCGAAATATCAGAGCTTGATTCCGTCAGATTTTCTGTTTGCTTTTTGTGAAATTTCTGTCGTTTATCAGGTGTATATTCCAGGTGAAATGTATAGTCCCTGTTATATTGATAATCAAGGTTATCCCGTCTTAATTTCCGCTGTTTTCCTTTTTCTAAGTCTGCTTGATAGAAGGCTAAGAGTTCATTGATTTCCTTCGTTATGGTATTCCAATCTTCAATGGTTCTATCTTTCTGTAGCTGTGTTTCAACTTCTTTAATTTGTTTCTCTACAATCAGAATGTCCTTGTTGAGTTCTTCTATTGTTAAAAGCAAAACATCAGCTGAACATTTGTTGAGGATCATCCTCCATCTCACCAGAAAATTCTTGTTCCCTCTGCAGAGGGTAGGTTGTAGTAAAATCCGTAATCCTCTCGGTATTTGTCTGTTTTTATAGTATTCAGCCAGGGTCAACGCATGTAGTGTAAGATTCACTTTACGTTTAGACAAAGTCTCTAGTTTATATGGTGAAACATTCGATTGACTTGCTTGCAAAAAGCCCTCTGGTGCCTTCAGTAAACCAATAATCCGTGTTGCTTCCGCATCACTGAAGGCCAGAGTATCTTGCTCAACGAAGGTGGCGTCCTCGGCCATTAAAATAATAGAAAAATCAAAAAATAAAAATCTAAAGAGTTATAACAATAAAAAGTAAACAAAAATACTAGGTTGTAGTTAAATACTTCGTGGGAAACCTTTCCTTGTGTCCGGGATGCCAATAAATAGCCTGAGGCTACCTGTATTCTATGATATAAGTCGGTGCGTCGGGCCAAGGATGACCTTAGTATCAGACAAATTGGTATGTATGGTCCCGCACTCTAAAAATTTAGACTTTCAAAAATTGTTTTGATATATCAAAAAAAACTTATCAAAAGAAATAGGAGCAACGTATTAGAACACCTGTCGGTCACGGGTGTGAAAATCAATGTTATAGTTACAGTGCCTGTTGCTAGCAGGCCCTGATACATACGTGCTCACTGTGCGCACCCTGTGCTGAATATATTCATATGAATGCTTATGTAGAGTTCCTCTAGTCAGTTCTATAAACTCATAAATCAAATTTTCCAATTTATAGCATTTTGCATCCCAAAGTCTTGCTTATCTGTAATCTTTAACCAATCTTGATATGCACAGATGTACAGTTCAAACATCAATCAGAAAATCTTGAGTCCATACTGAAATGATGCAAAATGGCTTCCAAATGGCATTCATGCCGAATTTATTCTCTATAAGGTAGTTACTAACGAAGAGATTAATGGTTCAATCCAAATGACATGCTTATTATCCAATCAATATTGTTATTCATATTGGTTCGAAAAACAATTGCATTGCATTCCTTATGCTCATACTTTAGTCGAACAGTCACAGCGTGCAACTAGTTTCGCCCAAAGAGGCTTCGTCCGGCACTGTTAACAACAAATAACATGTATTTAGTCTACAGCAATCTAACATGTTCAATTATAATCAAGTAAATCGTCCTTCTATTACATCATATATACATTGCCGCCATCTACTGGTCATTATCATCAATAACATATCACTAACAACTCAAACATATACAAAAAGAGGCGTCGAGCCTCGCTAGCCGAAAAAAGTCACCTGCGCTCGCAAGCCCCTGTCCTATACAGGTACGCTTTCACTCGCATTCTACGTGCATCCCCGTAGTTATATAAGTGCTTACCTAATTTGCAACAGATTCATGGTCAAACTTCTGTCTCGAATGACGAGTATTAAATCTCTGCAGCCGTAGCCGCTGCGCGACGGTCTGCTTCACGCGGCACAACAGTCGTAATGGCTGGCGCCGCGTGTCTGTCTCCCATATAAACTGAAACTACAGCTCTCACCTGAGCACAGGTGAGCGCGTGAATTCTGGGTATCGTAGTTCATTATCCAACACAAAAAAAACAAAAAAAACAAAACAATACACGGAAACGACACAACACATTCACTTGCAAACTCATCGTCCTCGTTTCGTATATCGATTGACACTCATTATCAAATGTAGTGTTCATGAAAATTCAGAAGTAAATCACAGATATAATAGCTTTTAACAATCGCGTATGTACAGTATTAATTAGACTGGAAATGGTGTTACAATTCATTGTTACGTTATTATGTATTTCATAGTTATACTAGCCTCACATGTACATGGTCCACATAGATAAGGAAAACAGATCAGTGTGCGCTTACTAGATAACTGCTGTAAATGCTAGTACACAAGGCATATCGACATGTCCAATAACACTTCATAGTAAAGAACGTATTTCATATCGATCGTTCATCCCTTTTGGGTATAGACAGTCTAATTTTTTAACCCAAAACATTTCACATGCTTTAAGCTTCTTCACCCGGTCCCCTCCTCGTGGATGTTTAGGGATGATGTCAAGTATTAAAAATCTAACCTGATTAGCACTATGGTGCATGTCGTTGAAATGTTGCGCTACTGATGATTTACCATCATGTGTTCGTATAGCGGTTTTATGTTCCGATATCCGTTTTTTTACCTCTCTCTGCGTCTCTCCTACGTATACCAACCCACAAGGGCATTTTAACATATATACAGCAAAGCTGCTCAAGCATGTCGCATAACATCCTAAAGTGATCCTTTGTCCTGTATTTGGATGATTAAAAGATTCACCTCTTATGACAGAATTACATTGAGCACAGCCAAGGCAGGGAAAGGTCCCTTTTTTGACTGTACTCAAGGTGGTCTGTTTGGCATATACAGTAGTGTCCGCACGAACCAAAGAGTTGGCGAGATTCGCTCCTCTTTTAAACGCAATGATAGGTGGGTTTATACAGCATTGTAAATGAGGGTCAAACTGAACGGCATCCCAGTTCCTTAGGAGAATTCTCCGGAACTGGTATGCTAAATGTGTAAATGTTGTTGTACAGATTAATCTCTCTTGTTCTGGTTTCTGGCGAGGTGTCAGTAGATCCCTTCTCTTCATTAGTAATGTTTTGGTAATGCACTCATCTAGAAGGCTCGAATGATAACCTCTTTGTAGGAACCTATTTTTAAATTCATTGGCTCTCATCACAAACGCAGTTTCATCAGAAATTATTGTTCGATAGCGAACAAATTGACTATAGG
>JAXIUV010000064.1:0-12398 GCA_035593885.1 Eurycea paludicola | reverse complement strand
GGGAAGGGACGGGGAAAGGAAGAAAGAAGAAGAGGTGAGACAAAGGTATAGTGAACTAGGCTAAGGAAAGAGTTGTGCAGAAAAACCATATGCGAAACCAAATGGCTGCGCCGGGATGTGAACGGAAAGGTGATGTGGGGAAATGACTATAGATGAGGGCTGTACATTGGTGATAATGAACCACGTGGAGCGGAATCAGAACGTGGGGTGGATACCGGACAGGTAAGTCTGTGGAGCTAATTAAGGACGTGCTGTTGGAAGGCAGGTGGATCACCATGAAATTACTGTGAGCTAAGTCTCATAAGAATGAAACACTCGACCGGCTAAAACAACACGTGCCAGGGCAAACCAAGGATGCAACAATCATCTATGTCAGAGGCGTAATACAATGTGGGCTAAAAAGCCGTGAGCAAAGTGCAACATGCTAGAAGATTGCACTGGAGACCGTATGAAATACAAGTGCGCCGTATCTAGTAGAGGAACACGTGGTAGCCTACGGAGGCACATGCAAAAGTAGGATAAACAATTATGAACATACCATCTGGAAGTTGAATATGAAGCGTTCTGAAACCGAATCATAAACTGAATTTAGCACAGGTGACGGAGACACAATAACTGAAACAGGCGTAAGCGCAACAAGTATAGTGAGAGTGCATTGTGGCGACCAGCGGGCACTTACCGGTTAAAGAGTTGGTGCAGAGCATAGGTGTGCAGCCTGGAAGCTACGGCACGGCGGGCCCATAGAACGTACGGGGCTCGGCGTAAAGGAAACTAGAAGAGGTGTGTCAGAACTGCAGGCAGGCAAGTATATATATGCGCGTGTCTATCTGCGTCAGGCCGTAATGAGATGAAGAAAGGGGAAATAGAAAGAGGACTAAGGTGGAAGGATAGACGTAATGAGGCCATTGGAAACATACAGTGGGAGATAGTGAAGGTAAAAAGGGGACTCGAAAGCACAAAAGGACGTAGGTAGTGAATAGAGTCAGGGTTATGTTGACATAAAACAAAAGAAAAGAAAACAAAAGGACAGTGGTGGCAAAGGAAAAAGAAAATTAGATATTGAAATAATTTAGAAAAAAGGATATTAAATGACGGAAGAGAGAAGAGGGTGAAAAAATAAAGAGGAGTGGTGGAAAACAGATTCAGGCTTAGGGGCACGGGCATAGGCTTGCCGTTGGGTAGTACACAGAGTAGCAGGCAAAAAACAGAAATGCAATCATGTTGTTAGGAAACAGAAAATGAAAACGAAACTGTTGCAACGAGGTTGCAGGAGTGACAAAGCGATATGGTAAACAAAGCAGATACAGAGTTGGTGCACAATGAAAAAAGTGGGGGGGAGTTTAGGCACTTTGTAAGACAAAGTAGATGGTAAAAAATACATTGATGGCTAATGTATACAATCTGATCAAATACAGTTGTACCATTCATAGTCTCTGTTTAGGCCATAATTTTTGGTGTTTAATCTATGTATCCAAGCCGCCTCTCTGTTCCGCAGCATGGCAGTTTTGGCATCATCTGAGCCTTGTAGTGTTATTTGTTCGAGACCAAAAAAGGTAAATTCTGGTCTGCACTGGTGTTTTTCTGAAAAATGACTCGATAGTTGCTGTTTGGGGTCATTATTGAGTATGCCCCTGCGATGTTCTAATATGCGTAGATTGAGAGAGCGAATGGTACTTCCAATATAGGTCAGATTGCATGTACATGTTATTGCATAGGTGACAAACCTAGATTTACAGTTCATTTTTTCTCTGATTGTATACTGTTTACTATGATTAAATTGGAAAGTCGTGGTGTTATTTGCTGCAAGATTACAACATTCACAAACAGTAGCGTTACATTTGTAAAATCCTTTTGTTTGTCTGGTAAGCCAATTTTCAGTTTTTTGAGATGGTTTGTTTTTAGATATCATGTTCTTGATGGAAGGTAAACGAGAGAAAGTAATAGGTGGGAAGGGGGATAAATTACGACGTAAGTCATCGTCCTCATGTAGCACCGCCCATCTCTGACGCAGAATGGAACTGATCTCTGTGTGTTGTTCAGAGAATCTGGTAATGAATCTAGGAGAATCATTGCCAGAATCTGAGGGAATTTTGTCAACAAGGAGAGATTCTTGTTGATGTTGACTCGCTTTGACAAATGCAGAGTCAAGTATGTGCCTTTTATACCCACGTTTCAGAAAACGTTGGTATGCTTCATTAGCTTGCTGATAGTAGGTAGTATCTGAGCTACAGTTTCTGCGGTATCGTAAAAATTCACCGTACGGTATACTGTTTTTCAAATTTTTGGGATGTGACGAGTTAGAATGCAAGATCGAGTTGACAGCTGTGGTTTTGCGAAACGTTTTGGTGACATAGGTGTTACTAGTAGTAGATATTTCTAAGTCCAAAAAGGCAATGCGACGGAGATTAGTAGTAAGAGTAAACTCCAAGTTGAAATCATTCTGGTTGAGTATGTTGACATACTGTTCTAGTTTGTTAAGGCTGCCGCGCCAGATTAGAAAAATGTCATCTATATAGCGCGACCAGTGAACTATATGTTGTGTATAGTCGAGATAGGTCGATGTCCAGGCTACAGTTTGTTCAAAATGGGATACGTACAAGTTGGCATACGAAGGAGCCATTTTGCTACCCATAGCAGTACCTTGGCATTGAAGATATGTCTTATTGTCAAAAGTGAAGAAATTATGTGTAAGAACATACTCAACCATAGTAACAATCATATTCATGAAGTTAAGATAACTGGCTGATAGATTGCGAAAATGATACTTGATAGATTCAAGGCCTTTGTGATGTGGAATTGAGGTATATAAAGATACAACGTCTAGGGTGACAAGTATGTCACCCGGCTGATACTCAATCTTACGAAGTTGTTGAAGCAAATGTTTGGTATCTTTAAGATAGCCCTTCTGTTCAGAGACAAGCGGCGCTAGGTGAGTGTCAATGAGTGCCGATAGATTTTCAGATACGCTGCCGATGCCAGAGATGATTGGACGGCAAGGTGGGGGTAAGACTTGTTTGTGAATTTTGGGTAGTAAATACATGTATGGTACTTTTGGATTGTCAATTTTAAGAAATCTGACTTCCTCTCTGCTCAGAAGACCCAAGGACGCCCACTTGTCAATTTTGTTATAGAGTTCCGTTTTAAAACCTCTTGTGGGGTTTTGGGTAAGGATTTTGTAGCAATTGGGTTTGTTAAGTTCCTTGAGCCCTTGCTGAAGATACGTTTGGGTGTTAAGTATTACAATATTACCACCCTTGTCAGCTTCACAAATGGTAATTTCAGGCCTCTTTTTGAGGTTAAGTAGAGCCTGAAATTCCGAACGTGTCAGATTATTGGGAGTGACTAAGGCATTAGAATAGGTAGTATTGCGTAATGACTCAAAATCCCGAGAGACTAGTTCATAAAATAAATCTATTTTATTGCCCGGAGGAAGTTGGGGCACAAATTTAGATTTATTTTTGAGCGTACTGTCTTTACTGGCAGAATGCTCTATTTGAAGATCTGTGAGTATATCCTCGAGACTAGTGGGCTGATCCTGATCTTCTGAGCTAAGAGAGAGCAAGAGTTCCATATCCTGTACTTCTTTGAGTGTCATGGTTGAGAGTGTTTGTAAAGTTAGTTCTGGTCTGTTATATGTGTGAGTCATGAAATGTTTGAGTAACTTGATTTTACGAACAAAGTTATAGAAGTCAATCTGTAAATTAGTAAAATCACATGGTCTAGAAATGCTGTAGGATAATCCATAGTCAAGGACTTTTTGTTCTAATCTGCTAATTGGATGATCAGATAAATTAATAACCAAAGTGGGATTACCTGACTGTGTCTCACCTTTGGATGGGTTCTGTCTGGTATTAGGTCTCTGGCTCTTCGGCAAAGGAGGTTGGGGTGCTGGTCCAGGTTTTTCGGATGGGTTTGTAGAGGGGGGTGGTTTCTTGGGTTGATTCAATGGAATTTGACCTCTACGTATAAGGGTGACTTCTTTAAGGAAAGATTTGGGACGTGGGACTGAGGTCGAGGGACGTTCCCCAGAACTCTCACCATCTGTGCTGATGTCTGATTCGGATGGTTCACTGTTAGAATCAGGTACATTAGGATCATCAGGTGTCTGGAACCACTTATCATATTTGCGGTGAAAAGTATACACCCGGCCAAGTTTATAATCTATGTGGTCACGGTGGAATTTTCTTTGTTTTTTACCTTGTTGTTCTATATGGAACGCCCTTATTTGTTTGTCTAGGATGGCTTGATTTTTGGAAGTGGTTTCCTCTGGTAACTTAAGGTCAAGAATTTGTTTTTTGATTTTTTCAATTTTCTTGGACTCTTCCAATCTATCTTCTTCATTCCACTGAATGAGCATACGTAACATGTTCAACCCATGTTCCACATTGTTTTCTTCCCATTGGGGACCTCGTTTCTCATTTAGTAGCTTAACATTGGGGAATATAAAATCACGAAGACCCCTAGGAATTCTTTTATGTTCAAGATATTTGGTAAGGGACTTGACCTCCCACCAATACGTCATCTCGTTAATAATTGTTCTTTCTAGGGATAGGTATAGCTGGGCAGGACTGGTAGACTGTGAGGGGCCACCCTGTTTAGGTGGTGGAGTGCTAGTGCTAGCGAAAGTAAGTTCTGCTAAAGAGTCACGTTCTTGGAATAAAGTATCCATATTAACAAAATTTGCCGCTTTAGTTGTCGATGAAAAGTTGAGGTTGCTTAAAACAGAAACAAATGACAAAAAATGAATAAATGTGCAAGGCGCCATATTGACGATACGACTGAAATCACCAGAGCAACAGCACATTAACAATAGTTATATCTGAGATACGAAAGGCGTGGCAACACCTGGTTATATTCATGACTATGAACAAAGAAAAGAGAACACATCAAGGAAACAAACAGCACTGGCGACGTCGGCTGTTACATAAAAGGACAATTCAAGCGGCAAGCAATGCTTAACATGAACACTTTAATAAATGTTTTGATGCTCCATGAGCATTGCAGTTTACATAAAGAAGAAAACTGAGTAAAAGAATGTATTTGGAATACAAAAAATCGAAATTGCTTCATAAGCGCATCATAGGGGTACATCAGATCAATAGTTTGTTACTTCACAAACCCATTGTGGTCATGTATCCAGTAGTGATTTGAAATATCATACAGTGACAGTGTTAAACAATGAATCATTGGTGATTGTTGTTCTGTCTATCCTCAGAACTAGTTGGGCTCCATAGATCAAGCTCAATTGAAGAAAGTGAGGTAGGAACTGTATGCTATGCTGACGGCCGTTTCGCGTTAAATAACGCGTCATCAGAGCAATTATGCGTTCGGACCTAAGGAAATAAATAAACGTACATAGGTGGGCAAAAAACATATAAAAGAGTGGATTTCATAAAAATAAAAACAAAGGTGAACCAAAACAGTCTACCAGTTTAAGAATCTAAAGATGTGAAGCGTAAACAATGAGTACACCAAAAAACAAGCGAATGGACCGCCCGCAAAAGCCTGAAAGAATGGGATGAAATGGATGAATGTAGGGGACATCAATGTATCAGAAAGCTGTAAAGAGACAAAGAGATGGATGCAAACCGCTAATGTAATTGGAAATACAGAGTAAGTAATGAGAGAGAATGAGACAGATATAATTGGCGACTGATGTATTGACATAAATAATGAATGAAATGTAGAGCGAGTGAGATAGACAGTGTAAGCCAACAAAGAGAGGGAAAATAAGAAAGAAAAGTGAACAATGCTGGAAATGACAGAAAACGCGGTTAGTGTAGTAAGCATGTCAGAGGCTTGAACCATCTTACCGTGGATGTAGCGGGAGAGCGAGTTATAGACAGCAAGTAGCCTGTAGAGAGAGGGCGAAATAAAAAAGGGGGGGAGGGGTGGGGGTGGGAGGGGGAGAAAAGGAAGAGAGAAGGGACGGGAAAAGGAAGAAAGAAGAGGTGAAACAAAGGTGTGATGAACCAGGCTATGGAAAGAATTGTGCGGAAAACCAAATGCGAAACCAAATGACTATGCCGGGATGTGAACGGACAGGTGATGTCGGGAAATGACTATGGATGAGAGCTGTACATCGGTGATAATTAACCACGTGGAGCGGAGACAGAACGTGGAGTGGAAACAAGACAAGTAAGTCTGTGGAGCTAATTGAGGACGTGCTGATGGAAGGCAGGTGGATCACCATGAAATAACTGTGAGCTAAGTCTCATAAGAATAAAACACACGACCGGCTAAAACAATAAGTGCCATGGTAAACCAAGGATGCAACAATCATCTGAGTCATAGGCAAAATATGATGTGGGCTAGAAGCCGTGAGCCAAGTGCAACATGCTAGCTGATTGCACTGGACACCGTATGAAATACACGTGTACCGTGTCTAGTAGAGGAACACGTGTTAGTCTAAGGAGGCACATGCAAAGGTGGGATAAACAATTATGAACATACCATCTGGAAGTTGAATACGAAGCGTTCTGAAACCGAATCATAAGTTGATTTTAGCACAGGTGACACAATAACTAAAACAGGCGTAAGCACAACAAGTATAGTAAAAGTGCATTGTGGCGACCAGCGGGCACTTACCGATTAAAGAGTTGGTGCAGAGCATAGGTGTGCAGCCTGGGAGCTACGGCACGGCGGGCCCAGGGAACGTACGGGGCTCAGCGTAAATGAAACCGGAAGAGGTGTGTCAGACCTGCAGGCAGGCAAGTATAAATATGCGCGTATCTATCTGCGTCAGGCCGTGATGAGATGAAGAAAGGGGGAAATAGAAAGAGGACTAAAGTTGAAGGATAGACGTGATGAGTCCAATGGAGACATACAGTGGGAAACAGTAGAGGTAGAAAAGGGACTTGAAAGCACAAAAGGACGTAGGTGGTGAATGGAATTGGGGTTATGTTAACATCAAACAAAAAGCAGAGGGACAGTGGTAGCAAGAAAAAAGAAAAGAAGAAAAAGAAAAGGAAAATTGGATATTGAGAAAATTTAGAAAAAGGGATATTATATGAGGACGAGAGAAGTAAGTGAAAAAATAATAATAAATGAATCAAAACAAGGAAGTGGTGGAAAACGGATTCAGGCTTAGGGGCACGGGCATAGGCTTGCCGTTGGGTAGTACACAGAGTAGCAGGCAAAAAATAGAGATGCAAACAAAAAGAAAACGAAATTGTTGCAACTGGATTGCACGCGTAACAAAGCGATAAGAAAAGCAGTGTAAATACAGAGTTAGTACACAATGAAACAAAGGAGGGGAATTTATGCACTTTATAAGGCAAAGTGGATGGTAAAAAATACAATAATGGCTAATGTATACAATCTGATCAAATACAGTTATACCATTCGTAGTCTTTGTTTAGGCCATAATTTTTGGTGTTTAATCTATGTATCCAAGCCGCCTCTCTGTTCCGCAGCATGGCAGTTTTGGCATCATCTGAGCCTTGTAGTGTTATTTGTTCGAGACCAAAAAAGGTAAATTCTGGTCTGCACTGGTGTTTTTCTGAAAAATGACTCGATAGTTGCTGTTTGGGGTCATTATTGAGTATGCCCCTGCGATGTTCTAATATGCGTAGATTGAGAGAGCGAATGGTACTTCCAATATAGGTCAGATTGCATGTACATGTTATTGCATAGGTGACAAACCTAGATTTACAGTTCATTTTTTCTCTGATTGTATACTGTTTACTATGATTAAATTGGAAAGTCGTGGTGTTATTTGCTGCAAGATTACAACATTCACAAACAGTAGCGTTACATTTGTAAAATCCTTTTGTTTGTCTGGTAAGCCAATTTTCAGTTTTTTGAGATGGTTTGTTTTTAGATATCATGTTCTTGATGGAAGGTAAACGAGAGAAAGTAATAGGTGGGAAGGGGGATAAATTACGACGTAAGTCATCGTCCTCATGTAGCACCGCCCATCTCTGACGCAGAATGGAACTGATCTCTGTGTGTTGTTCAGAGAATCTGGTAATGAATCTAGGAGAATCATTGCCAGAATCTGAGGGAATTTTGTCAACAAGGAGAGATTCTTGTTGATGTTGACTCGCTTTGACAAATGCAGAGTCAAGTATGTGCCTTTTATACCCACGTTTCAGAAAACGTTGGTATGCTTCATTAGCTTGCTGATAGTAGGTAGTATCTGAGCTACAGTTTCTGCGGTATCGTAAAAATTCACCGTACGGTATACTGTTTTTCAAATTTTTGGGATGTGACGAGTTAGAATGCAAGATCGAGTTGACAGCTGTGGTTTTGCGAAACGTTTTGGTGACATAGGTGTTACTAGTAGTAGATATTTCTAAGTCCAAAAAGGCAATGCGACGGAGATTAGTAGTAAGAGTAAACTCCAAGTTGAAATCATTCTGGTTGAGTATGTTGACATACTGTTCTAGTTTGTTAAGGCTGCCGCGCCAGATTAGAAAAATGTCATCTATATAGCGCGACCAGTGAACTATATGTTGTGTATAGTCGAGATAGGTCGATGTCCAGGCTACAGTTTGTTCAAAATGGGATACGTACAAGTTGGCATACGAAGGAGCCATTTTGCTACCCATAGCAGTACCTTGGCATTGAAGATATGTCTTATTGTCAAAAGTGAAGAAATTATGTGTAAGAACATACTCAACCATAGTAACAATCATATTCATGAAGTTAAGATAACTGGCTGATAGATTGCGAAAATGATACTTGATAGATTCAAGGCCTTTGTGATGTGGAATTGAGGTATATAAAGATACAACGTCTAGGGTGACAAGTATGTCACCCGGCTGATACTCAATCTTACGAAGTTGTTGAAGCAAATGTTTGGTATCTTTAAGATAGCCCTTCTGTTCAGAGACAAGCGGCGCTAGGTGAGTGTCAATGAGTGCCGATAGATTTTCAGATACGCTGCCGATGCCAGAGATGATTGGACGGCAAGGTGGGGGTAAGACTTGTTTGTGAATTTTGGGTAGTAAATACATGTATGGTACTTTTGGATTGTCAATTTTAAGAAATCTGACTTCCTCTCTGCTCAGAAGACCCAAGGACGCCCACTTGTCAATTTTGTTATAGAGTTCCGTTTTAAAACCTCTTGTGGGGTTTTGGGTAAGGATTTTGTAGCAATTGGGTTTGTTAAGTTCCTTGAGCCCTTGCTGAAGATACGTTTGGGTGTTAAGTATTACAATATTACCACCCTTGTCAGCTTCACAAATGGTAATTTCAGGCCTCTTTTTGAGGTTAAGTAGAGCCTGAAATTCCGAACGTGTCAGATTATTGGGAGTGACTAAGGCATTAGAATAGGTAGTATTGCGTAATGACTCAAAATCCCGAGAGACTAGTTCATAAAATAAATCTATTTTATTGCCCGGAGGAAGTTGGGGCACAAATTTAGATTTATTTTTGAGCGTACTGTCTTTACTGGCAGAATGCTCTATTTGAAGATCTGTGAGTATATCCTCGAGACTAGTGGGCTGATCCTGATCTTCTGAGCTAAGAGAGAGCAAGAGTTCCATATCCTGTACTTCTTTGAGTGTCATGGTTGAGAGTGTTTGTAAAGTTAGTTCTGGTCTGTTATATGTGTGAGTCATGAAATGTTTGAGTAACTTGATTTTACGAACAAAGTTATAGAAGTCAATCTGTAAATTAGTAAAATCACATGGTCTAGAAATGCTGTAGGATAATCCATAGTCAAGGACTTTTTGTTCTAATCTGCTAATTGGATGATCAGATAAATTAATAACCAAAGTGGGATTACCTGACTGTGTCTCACCTTTGGATGGGTTCTGTCTGGTATTAGGTCTCTGGCTCTTCGGCAAAGGAGGTTGGGGTGCTGGTCCAGGTTTTTCGGATGGGTTTGTAGAGGGGGGTGGTTTCTTGGGTTGATTCAATGGAATTTGACCTCTACGTATAAGGGTGACTTCTTTAAGGAAAGATTTGGGACGTGGGACTGAGGTCGAGGGACGTTCCCCAGAACTCTCACCATCTGTGCTGATGTCTGATTCGGATGGTTCACTGTTAGAATCAGGTACATTAGGATCATCAGGTGTCTGGAACCACTTATCATATTTGCGGTGAAAAGTATACACCCGGCCAAGTTTATAATCTATGTGGTCACGGTGGAATTTTCTTTGTTTTTTACCTTGTTGTTCTATATGGAACGCCCTTATTTGTTTGTCTAGGATGGCTTGATTTTTGGAAGTGGTTTCCTCTGGTAACTTAAGGTCAAGAATTTGTTTTTTGATTTTTTCAATTTTCTTGGACTCTTCCAATCTATCTTCTTCATTCCACTGAATGAGCATACGTAACATGTTCAACCCATGTTCCACATTGTTTTCTTCCCATTGGGGACCTCGTTTCTCATTTAGTAGCTTAACATTGGGGAATATAAAATCACGAAGACCCCTAGGAATTCTTTTATGTTCAAGATATTTGGTAAGGGACTTGACCTCCCACCAATACGTCATCTCGTTAATAATTGTTCTTTCTAGGGATAGGTATAGCTGGGCAGGACTGGTAGACTGTGAGGGGCCACCCTGTTTAGGTGGTGGAGTGCTAGTGCTAGCGAAAGTAAGTTCTGCTAAAGAGTCACGTTCTTGGAATAAAGTATCCATATTAACAAAATTTGCCGCTTTAGTTGTCGATGAAAAGTTGAGGTTGCTTAAAACAGAAACAAATGACAAAAAATGAATAAATGTGCAAGGCGCCATATTGACGATACGACTGAAATCACCAGAGCAACAGCACATTAACAATAGTTATATCTGAGATACGAAAGGCGTGGCAACACCTGGTTATATTCATGACTATGAACAAAGAAAAGAGAACACATCAAGGAAACAAACAGCACTGGCGACGTCGGCTGTTACATAAAAGGACAATTCAAGCGGCAAGCAATGCTTAACATGAACACTTTAATAAATGCTTTAATGCTCCATGAGCATTGCAGTTTACAAAAAGAAGAAAACTGAGTAAAAAGGATGTATTTGGAATACAAAAATAGAAATTGCTTCATAAGCATATTATAGGGGTACATCAGGTCAAGAGTTTGTTACTTCACAAACACATTGTGGTCATGTATCCAGTAGTAGTTTGAATATCATACAGTGACAGTGTTAAACAATAAATCATTGGTGATTGTTGTTCTGTCTATCCTCAGGACTAGTTGGACTCCATAGATCAAGCTCAACTGAAGAAAGTGAGGTAGGAACTGTATGCTATGCTGACGGCCGTTTCGCGTTAAATAACGCGTCATCAGAGCATTTATGCGTTCGGACCTAAGGAAATAAATAAACGTACATAGGTGGGCAAAACATATGAAAGAGTGGATTTCATAAAAACAAAAACACAGGTGAACCAGAACAAGTCTACCAGTATGAATAGCAAAAGAAATATACTTAGGGCGAAAAACAATGGGTACACCAAAAAACAAGCGAATGAACCGCCCGCAAAAGCCTGAAAAGATGAGATGAAATGGATGAATGTAGGGGAGATCAATGAATTAGAAGGCTATGAGGAAACTGTAAAAAGGCAAGGAGATGGGGGCAAACCGCTAATGCAATTGAAAATTACAGAGTGAGTAATGAGAGAGGATTAGAGAGATATAACTAGCGACTGATGTATCAACATAAATAATGAAATGTAGAGTGGGATGGATAGTGTAAGAAAACAAAAACACATTAGGGACAAAGAGAGGGAAAACTAAAGAGAAAGGTGAGCACTGCTGGAAATGACAGAAAGCGCGGTCAGTTCAGTAAGCTTGTCAAAGTCGTGAAACATCTTACCGTTCATGTAGTAGGAGAACGAGTAGATAGAAGGCAAGTAGCCTGTAGAGAAAGGGCGAAAAAATGGGTGGGGTGGGGGGGGGGGGAAAGGAGGAGGGAAAGGACAGGGAAAGGGAGAAAGAAGTGGTGAGACAATGGTATAATGAACTAGGCTAAGGAAGGAGTTGTGCAAAAAACCATATGTGTAACCACATGGCTGTGCCGAGAAGTGAACGTTAGGGTGATGGAGGGAAATAAATCTACATGAGGGCTATAAAATAGTAATAATGTATCAGGTGAAGCGGAATCAGAACGTGGAGTGGATACCAGACAGATGAGTCTGTGTAGCTAATTCAAGACATGCTGGTGGATGGCAGGTGGAGCACCGAACAGCTACTGTGAGCTAAACCTCATTTAAAGGTAACACGCGGCAGGCTAAAATGACACATGCCAAGGCAAGCCAAAGGATGCAACAATCCATCTAAGTCAGAGGCGTAATACAATGTGGAGTCAAAGCCGTGAGCAATGTGCAACATGCTGGTGGATTGCAATAGAGACAGTATAAAATACAAGTGTGCCCTGTCTGGTAGAAGAACACGTGGCAGCCTAAGCAGGCACATGCAAAAAATATATATAAATAAAATAAACAATAATGAAAGA
>JAXIUV010000063.1:0-12414 GCA_035593885.1 Eurycea paludicola | reverse complement strand
TGGTAAAGAGCTATGAATGAATTAGATGTTTAGAACAAGCCACTATGATGTCACATTGAAATGAGCTCAGTACAGGACTGAGTGCCCAACCATTGTAAAGGCTGTACATTAAAGCCAGTCAAAATCACCAGATAAATGCACCCAATTATCATAAAGTAATTTGTATTCACTATGTTGAAATAGGAAGAAGCATAGTATTTAAAAGGATATTTTAACATGAAGACTGAAAATGATTGCACACTGTAAATCCGTTTTTCTCCCATTTATAACTTTATAAGTATTTTAAATGTGTAATGAAATAGGCCAGGCTTTTGTCTCTTATTCCTATCTTCTTAGTTAAATTGTAGAAATGTTAGAATATATTAGAACTAAATGAGAATTAATTACAATGTATGAATTATATGTAGACTCATGATGATTTAGCAGAAACGTACTTTTGCTGAAATAGGATGTTTTAGCATGAAAACAAGGTTATCTAACATGTACCTTGCACTTAAACGTGGCATCACCTCAGCCCACTCCATGGAGTGATGGAGCGGCAGATTCTCATTGGCCAGAACGGATTCACGCCACTCTTTCCATTGGCCAGAACGGTTTCACGCCACTCTTATGTAACCTGTTATTGCAGTGATATCTGATTGTAGGAAAGTATATATAGTGTGACCTGCGCGTCAACCATTTTGTGAATTGCAGACGATCTGTCCTCTGCTCTTCTCCCGGCCGTGACATTAATAAATGGTCAAGGCTAGCACACTGAACTGGTGTCTCATTTTCTTTCAGAGTATTGACTTTCCTTTTCATTTGGTGTTTCCGCCCGGTCCTGGCTATTGACCCGTCGTGAGCTGAGTGTTCCTGCCTCCGGCCCGAAGCCTTCAGGAGCCGCTGCCTTGGGACCACTGCCTGCAGATAACAGCCCGGCTGTGCACACTTTTCTGGGGACTCCTACGCATGCAAACACAAAGGTAAGCAGAAACCTGCGTTTATGCAAAGTTCTGTTCCCCATTAACTTGTGTGCAGGCCGTGGCGTGTCATGTAGCCGGTTGGGCTGAAGGCAGGCTTTGAGGAAAAGGGCGGGACAGTTTTCACTCTGCTTTGCGTACGAGGTAAGAGACCAGATTCAGTGTCCTAGCACTTGAAACTGAATTTTGTACGTACAAAGTGTAAATGCGTGTGTGTGTGTGTTGCATAGGCAAGGTATGGCTCTGAGAAACGTGTGCAGTATGTGAGTGCGTTTTCTTCATTCTGAAAATAGAGTGAAGAGTGCGCGTTGCTTATCTTCCCACTAAGGGGGGGATAAATAAGTCAAGTCAATAAGAGTATTTGCACAGATAAATAAGTCAATAAGAGTATTTGCACAGATATACATTACAGGAGTGTGTGCATAAGTGCGTGTGTTTCTTTGATACAAAACAGCGTGTCCCCGCACAAAAGGTACAACTCTTTAAATGGTAAAGTGAACAGTGTGCATGTGCTCACTTTCCCCCTGGGGGGGTTCGGTATGTCCCTACAACAAGTTGTATAGGACGGAGTGTGGTTACACTCGGAGAAGGAAGTGTTAAATGGCCTACCAGTGAATGTAAGGAGACGTCCTTCTTCCTGGCACACTATCGAATGAACAGAACCGTGACCGTGGGGTTTTCGATGAGGTGTGAAAAAAAATAGGCGAAGACTGTGACCATGTTTGGTTGCGATTAGTGAAAAAGGAGGAAAAACACAGGACATCCAGTGGTGGCTTTCCACTGGATGTGGGGTATCCAGAAAAGATCTAACTGGATGCAGAATAAGCATTGGTTTCACTGAGTGGTGACCTAGTGGATGCCCAGAAATGGTTAACTGCAGGGTTTAGTGAAACAGTGGTACAAAACGAAGAAAGGTTGCAACATTTTATTTTATTTTCCTTCATATCTCATTTCAATACCAAGCTGCTAGAAATCGCATCTACCTCAATATTGCTCTATTATAAAAATTCCTTTTTCCCTTATTTCCCTGCTGCTTTCTGCTTCTGCCTGCTTGCATCTCTTGCTGCACTATCCCTTTTATGTTATGTTATATAGCTAAATATAAATGAAGTACTGATACTGCCCCCTAGTGGATGGTTACGGTAATGCATTTGACAAAAAACACGTAACTCACATGAATATTCATTGGTGGGATAGAGTGTGTGTTGTCCAGGAAGGAATTGTGAAATGTTACGGTATCCAGGATGCAGTAAATGAATTAATTGAAAGAACTACCATTTGTGGTTTAGAATTTTTAGATGAGATCCCAACGTGTTTCAACATTAACACTGCTGATATTTTACTGTCATGTATTATTAGCATTCCTTGGGAAACGTTACTGAAAGATTTACAAAAAGAGCAAAAGAAGCAGGGGTCTAGGTTCCCACAAGATATAAGGCTATTAGATACTAGGCCAGGAACCTTTCCCTGCTGGGCTACAGCCATTGCAGTCAGAAAACAAATACAAATAACACCCGCACCATTTACTTGGAAGTGGGCTCTGCATTTTGGCAGACCTTATTCAGTGAGCACCATTAGCGGCCTGAAGATTATTGTGCACGAAAGCATTTTTAACATTGAAGAACTGCAGGGGCTCCGTGCGCCATACACCCAAGAAATAACAGGTACCTTTTTAAATAGGATTAACCACTAACGAGATGACACCTATTGTCACATCAGAAAAAATGGGTACCGAAGGGAACAGTCCAATTCCTTTAGAGGAAATGTGCACGGCACATGAAAAAGAGAAAGACAAACTAACCAAGTACTCTAAAATGTGGACAAAAGCCACAAAGGGGTTAACTATAGCATGGCCAGTGGAGGGATCCTTTGCCCAGATTCACATTAACCACGTGCACACTTATTTGCAAGCCGTACTAAAAGGGAAAAAATTAGAGAAACAATTACGCATATTAAGCTTGTGGAGGAATTACTCACAGCCAGACACTCCAGTTGTATGGGAAACAGGGGGGTCGGCAGCAACTCCTTCAGCTCCCCCAGAATATCAGGAGTCCCTACCCCAGGGCATTCCTCAGCACGGCACTTCCTTCCCATTACTTGACAAACCTGGGGAGCCGCCTGCTGATGGTTACAAAGATCCCCCGGCAGTACCTAAGTGGGGACCGGTGAATAGAGGGAGTAAAGAAGTAGAACCCAAAGAAAGCAAAACTAAGCGTGAAAAACCTACTGAAGAAACAGGGAGTGAGAAAGAAGTTTGGACAAAGGGAGAGGCATTGATTAAATTAACTCCGATCCCTGAAAGCCATACTGAATTAAGAACAATTCTAGCGAAAATGACGGGTGAGATAGGTGAGCCTGATGGGAAAATGAAAGAAAGATTGAATGACCTCAGCAATCAGAATGCTGAGCTATTGTCAGAATTGAGGGAAAGAGTAGGTGAGATTGATGACATGCGGTCAATGATAAGGGAGCAGAGAGAGCGGGAAGAAGATATGAAGGATGAGTTAGAAAAAATGGCAAAAAGCTTGCTAGAGCAGAAAGGGATACAACCTGGCAGGAATACACCTGATGAATGGGAGGAGGAAGAGGAAGATGCCCAGCATACCGAAGATGAGGGAGGATCGTCACCCAAGGTTGAGCAAACACCAGTGCTAAGGAAATCAACTAGGGAGACGGGAAAAAAGAAAGATAAGAATCTCCAGTGCCCAGTAAGACCATTAGGGGGCACCAATAGACCACAGAAAAATGATTTAACCCCAAAACAGATAGTGTCCAAAGAAGCAGGAGACTATTATGTGAACCCATACTGCGATAATTTAGCAGGCTGGACCGAAGCCATACAATATTATCCCACCTGGCCAAGAGAAGGATCATTTGGGGACAGAGAATATAAGGTGGCAGTAGACTGTATTAGAGATGGAGACGGGGATCCAGATTGGGATTACCCATACATGAATGAGTGTCTGAACGTATGGGAAACATTTGTAATAAGAAATAAGGGAACTCAAATGCCTTTGGTGTATGCAAGTGGGGGGTCAAACACCCAGAATAGGCGCAGGTACATTCCATGGCCTCACATGGACAGAGAGGTCCTGCGAAAAGCACTACCTCTACTGACGGAGGGAGCCACAAATTGGATAGGGCAATTTGAGCGGCATACATCTGGAACTTCCCTAGCAATAGGGGACATTAAGAGTCTCCTCAGTTCCATCATTGGGGATAAAACAAATGAGATATTTGCCAAAGCAGGGTTTCCAGCCGTCACATTGACAAAGGATGAGTTTGATGGTTCTGCTTTTAATAATTGTCGGGCAAGAATTTGGGGTGCCATGAGAGAGTTATACCCAGACAACCACGATATTGGGGCCCTTATGAGCACGTGCATGAAGGAAGACGAAGACCCCATAGATTACATCTCACGTATGCAAGAAAAGTGGAAGTCCACAGTGGGAGGGGCATGGGAGACAGTGGGGGGCTCCTCAGCACTATTTTTCCATACGATAAAACGAGGACTCCCAGCCCAAGTACAGAAAAAACTGGATGAGGTAGTAGGACTGGATACTAGGCCCTGGAACGAAATACAGTCACATATAGTACATTACCACCGCATGATGAAATATGCGGAAAAAGAGAAAAAAGAAGCAAAGATCAAGACAGAGACTAAGCTGCTCCAGAAGCAGTTGGCAGCTGTAGAAGCAGCCATTGTAACACCAGCCAAACTTGAGACAGCACCGCCTGTGCCCCAGACAGAAGGACAACTGCTACCGTGGACAGCCACAAGTCAGAATCACTGGAAGGGGCAGAGAGGGTACGACCAAAGAGGTCCGAGTGGAAGAGGAAGGAGAGACCAGGTGTACCGAGGGGATCTGCAGTGTTGGCACTGTGGGAAAGTAGGTCATTTCGCCAGAAACTGTAGAATGACCAGGACGCGAGAAGAACAAGATAGGTTCCCCAGAAGAACAGAGTGGGGGAGAGAGCCACAGCCTAGAGGACGGAATGAAGACAGGGGGGACCAGGGGATGCGCCCCCAGCAAGGAGGCCCAGCAAAAATGCAGTGGGTCCAAATACCTGAAGGAGCAGTGCCACCATGGCTGCATGATGGCACTTATAAATAGGGAGGCCCCGGGGAAGCCTTGCAGTGTCCAGTAATAGCTACCACCAGAAACTTGCAAAAGGAACCACATGTTTTGGTGACAGTTAACGACCAGGTGTTGTCATTTTTGTTGGATACGGGAGCAACCTTCACTAGCGTAAAGGAAGGGAACTTCCCCATGTCAAGACACACCCTGGACACACAGGGATTTTCAGGGGAAACACAGACGGTTCCTTTCACAAAACCATTAGAAATCACCTTGGGGGGACATACTGTAAAAGCTCCAGTATTATACTCCCCCACAGCCCCAGTAAACCTGCTAGGAAGGGATCTCCTGGGAAAACTAAATGTTACTTTAACATGTACCCCTCAGGGCATAGTGTGTGAGACACCTGGCATATACTATGTCAGCAGTCGCATTAACCATGGGACCACCGAATGGGTAGGGCTGTTGGAGAACCAGGAGTTGCTACAGGCATTGTATAATGGATGGAAAGATGTACTGACAGACCTGACCGAGCACTTTCTGTCTCTGACCAGGCATCCCTCAGACCTTATCTTTGTCCCACTAATACATTTTGAGAGATCCAGGGAGGCAGGGGAATACTGCTTGTTAAAAATAGTTTCCCTTTTGATCACCAAGTCATTTTCAGCCTTCCAAGCAATAGATGAGAACAATGTCCCATGGTTGGCAGTATTACAAATGGGCACCTCCGTAAGATTGAGAAACCTTGATCCCGTGACACTTTTTGATTTTGATGAAGAAATACAAACAACGAAAATTGACTTTGAAAACAACAGGATGCAAATACCATTGTCATTTTCATGTGTTGTTATGCTGCAATACAGAGGGTGTCCCACCAGAATGCAAGTGCATAAGACAAAAATGGGGTCGGACGACCCAGCATTAGATGCAGTACCCCAACATTTGTGGACTGTCGGTAGTGATGAGGCAGGACTATTAACTAGCATCGGACCAGTTAAAGTTGAACTAAAGCCAGGAGCAATGCTGCCTAGAGTAAAGCAGTACCCCATGTCCCGAGAAGCAGAAGAAGGCATTGCACCCACAATTGAACGATTATTGGCACAGGGAATAATATACGAAGCCACATCTGAATGCAACACCCCCATCTTTCCAGTCAAAAAAGCAGGAGGCGGGGCTTGGAGGATGGTCCAAGACTTGCGCCCTATAAACAAAATAGTGAGGGCGGAGGTCCCCATAGTACCAAATCCTGCCACTGTCCTGTCCAGCGTCCCACCGGAAGCCGTATGGTTCTCGGTTGTGGATTTAAGTAACGCTTTTTTTTCAATACCCCTAGCAGAAGAAAGCCAATATTTGTTTACCTTCCAATTTCGTCAAAAATCTTACACCTACACACGGCTCCCCCAGGGGTACTGTGAGTCCCCCAGCATATTCAACAGGGTCCTACAGGCAGACTTGGCAAACATAGACATTGAGAGCACCTTAATTCAGTATGTAGATGATCTTTTGTTATGTGCCCCAAGCAAAGAAAAATGCAAGAAAGACACTGTCACCTTGTTACAGGTCCTAGCACAGAAGGGTCACAAGGTAAATAGAAGCAAGCTACAGTTTTGCCTCACTGAAGTGCTCTACCTGGGACAGTGTATCTCAGCAAATGGCAGAGCGCTGACCTCGGATCGTATTGAAGCAGTCCGCTGCATTGCCAAACCAAAAACAGTAAAGGAATTACAAAAGTTCCTGGGATTATGCAACTTTTGCCGCCTGTGGGTACTGGATTATGCCACCGTAGCTCGACCTCTCCTAGCCTTGTTAAAGGAAGGAGAGAAGGGGGGAAGACTCCAATGGCCCACAGAGGCCGAGGAAGCTTTTTCAAACCTAAAAGATGCAATAGCCAGCACACCTGTCTTGGCCCTGCCAGACTATGACGAGATGTTTTACTTGTTTTCCTACTCTGATGGGCAGACTATGTCAGCAGTTCTAACACAAAAAACTTCGTTGGGCCATAAACCTTTGGGGTATTACAGCAGTGCCCTAGACCAGGTACTAAAAGGAACCTTCCCATGTGAACAGTCATTGGCAGCAGCTGCCTTCGCAGTAGAAAAATCAGCCTCTATTGTGTTAGGACAGAAAGTCACTTTATATGTAGAGCATGCAGTACATGCAATCTTTGAAAAAGCAAAAGGGACTATAACCCCCCAGAGGTCGTCAGCCTATGAGGTCATCCTATCTGCACCAAACATTGACATTGTTCGGTGTCATAATGTGAACCCAGCTACCTTTTTTGCAGCACCAGTATCTCCCACAGATTTTCTACATGACTGTGGAACTTATTTGCCTCCGGTCGAAGGAGCTTGTAAGATCTCAGAAAATCCCTTACCAGCAGGGGAGGTTGTGTTCATTGATGGATCCTCCTACATAGATCAGGACACTGGGATAAGGCACACGGGCGCAGCTGCAGTAAAAAAGACCCCTGAGGGTTTTGATGTTTGGGGAAAGTGGCCGCTACCACCTCACATGTCGGCACAGGGGGCAGAACTAAGTGCACTGTTGCTTACTCTACATGATTTTGTGGATAAGGATGTCACAATTTACACTGATTCTGCGTATGTGGCGTCAACAGTGCACTCAGGGATTCACAGGTGGGCCAGAAGAGGTTACAAGAAAGCAGATGGAGCCTCAGTGGTGCATAAGAAATTGTTGGAAAAGCTTGTACCGGCATTAGCTCTTCCTTCAACACTGGCAGTGGTAAAATGTTCTGCACACACAGGGAGGAAGGATGAAGTCTCACAAGGAAATGAGATGGCAGATCATATGGCAAAAGAGGCAGCTCAGCAGACCTATGACCATCTCCCATCATTATTAGCTGTGTGTACAAGGGCCATGAAAAAGGCAGAAGAACACCAGCCAGAGGAAAAAGAAACATGCAGTGAAGAGGAAAGAAATGTTGAAAAGGAGGTAATAATGATAGGCAACAAAGAACATCCTGACCTATTCTCAGAAATGTCCCTAGCAGCAGTACTGGAATTACAACATAAAGCACCCCAGACAGAGAAGGAGAGGTGGGTACAAAGAGGAGGGTCACAAGATTTGCATGATGGCATGTGGAGACATGAACAGTCAGGAAAGATAATTATGCCAATTGCACTGTTAGAAATAGCTCTGACCCAGTTGCACCTACCAGCTCACTCTTCAAAAAATACAATGGTGGGAATAATATCTGAAAATTGGTATGTCCCTGATCTAACACAACATGTAATGATGTTTTTGCATGAATGTCTGGTATGTCAAAAGTTTTTGCCTGCCCCTACTTTTAAGACGGTAAGATCCACCATTCCTAAGGCATCCGGACCATTTATTGACGTACATGTCGATTATTGTGACATGCTTGAGAGACATCAAAGATACAGATATTTGATTGTAGTGGTATGCCCGTTTTCGAGATGGGTAGAAGCAGGACCCTGTGTACAACCAGATGCAAAATCAGCAGCTAAGTTTTTGGTCCGAGAAGTGTTCTGTCGATTTGGCATTGCAAATTCTATCCGCAGCGATAATGGTTCACATTTTGCCAACAAAATAATGGAACATGTTTGTGGAATGTTGGGCATAAAACATAAATTGGTTTCTGTATATCACCCCCAGTCAAATGGGGTAGTGGAAAGAATGAATGGATTGCTAAAAGCACGATTAGCAAGAATATGTGAAAGTACAGGAAAATCCTGGGTGGATTGTCTGCCTTTAGCACTGTTCCATTTGAGAAACCAGAAAGGGGCAGATCACCATTTGACCCCTCACGAGATGCTGACAGGCAGGCCCTTAGTGATGCCATATACAAGGAAGAGAGTGTCATATGACGCAGGCACCACAAAAGAAGTGTTGGGTGATGAGTTGGATACATACGTAAAGGAATTGTCCAAAGCAGTTCGGTTTATGTCTCGCATGGTCGCACCACAGTGTGAGACCACTAACCCCTTGAAGCATGTCTTGCAGATAAAACCAGGAGATTGTGTCTTCATCAGGAAATATCGTCGGAAATGGAGCGAGGCGAGGTTCGAGGGCCCTTTCAAGGTGATCCTGAGCACTCCCACTGCTGTGAAGATCCTTGGACGGGACCAGTGGATACACTTGCAGGACTGCAAGATGGCGTACCAGTGATCCGCTGCTGGGTTCTGAGACGGAGGGAACCGCCAGATGCATATCTCTCTCTCTTTTCTCTTTTCGCAAATGTTAATGTGTATAAACTTTTGTTCTATGCTCTGTGTATAACACTCATATTTATGGGTGCACTCTACATCTCTGTGATGACGTTTTCAGAACCAAATACGTCAGATGTCAGCTTGTATAGATTCAAGAGGTCCATAGAGGATCCAAAAGAGATTATTGTAAACCCAGAGGGTATCCCAAAATGGTATGGTAACCATGAATCTGCGAAGCACAACCTATGGTATCGCCATATGGCAGCAACTGCCAGATTAAGAACGAACCAATCATGTTATTTATGTAGTTTAATGTCACATGCAGTAGAACAGCAGACAATGTTTGTTCCTGAACCTTTGGAAGAATATACCTCTCTGTGCTTACAGCATATAATTCAGTGTAGATTGAAGGGGAGGGTACAACTATCAGACCCCGAAATTAGCACTTTTCTAGTTAGTAAAGATGCATGGGAAGAAGGCCACGCTGTACTTGCCAAGATAGAAAAGGTGGGAGGACCAGCAATACCAGGATTTGATCTAACTAAATTCCTTTGTAGAACCCAGGTAAAAAATCCAGAAAATGCATGTGAAAATAGACCCGTGATGTTAATGGAGGCTCAAGTGTGGAAAGGGGACTCGGAGGGAAATAGCGAAGCAGGGAGACTGTTTTGTCCAGATGAAATAGCGAGAATGGGAGGGTTTGACGCCTCAACAGGAGGAGATGTTTGGGGAGGAAACAGAACAACAAATGGGGGTTTTTCAGAAGATGCCATAAATGCATTTTGTCAGACTACATGGGCAAACTATTCAAATACTCTGACACACATGATACGAGCCCCAGAACCACTAAGAGTAAAGAGAATTGGTACTTTTCCCATTTGTTATCAGAATTTTGGAGCTAGGTATGTAGGAAAAAACACACGATGTGCTAAAACTGTTTCTGTTGCTCCTCTTTCCAAGGGTACAACCGCATTGATGGACACATTCTGGGTCTGCGGAGGGCTCGCTTACTACGCCCTGCCACCAAGTTGGGACGGTGTCTGCGCCCTGGCAAAGCTCCGACAACCTATCTTCCTGGCACCTGTTGAGTCCTTAGCCACAGCTCTCGAGGCTTCCAAGCACCTGTTCTCAGGCACCCCAAGGCGGCACAAGAGGTCGAGTACATTTCACAACTACTTCCACACGGCTTCTGGCATCCCCGATGAGTTCAAGCTATGGGACAGCACGTGGACGACTGTGGTATCCTTTTTCACACCATGGCTACAGACCCGCTCAACTGCAGAATGGCTCCAAACAACAAGGTTTGAGTTGATGACCTTTATTAACAACACTGAAGATGCTCTTGATGCTGTCAGTGAGGAACTAAGAAGCATCCGACTAATGGTACTCCAGAACCGTTACGTGTTAGACCAGCTCACCGCCAGTCAGGGGGGTGTGTGTGCCTTAATTGGGGAAAGTTGTTGCACATTCATTCCAGCTAACGATGCTACGGAAAACGGATCACTAACTCTAGCCATCGCCCATCTTCGCGGATTGCAGTACCAAATGAGGAAGGAAGCAGGAATAACTGATGATCCATGGTCAGGATGGCCATTCCATTTACCGAACTGGTTCATAGGGATAGCCAGCCTAATAGCGCTTTGCCTTGTGGGGATATTGATCATATGCTGTTGTTGCAGATATTGCATACCACTGACTGAAAGAACTATAACAAGGACTATGCCTGTGAAAGAGGTGCCAGGGATAGGGAGCAACAGAAAACAGGAGCTAATGCACATGATATACTTGGGGGAGGAAAAATTGGTCCTTTAGTAAATCGAAAAATCCGATTTCAGGGGGGAATGAAGTGGAAAATGGGATAATAATAGGTAAAACCCCTGTAGGGAGAAACACATAAAATACCCCCCCGATCTAAGAGAAAAAGCATTATACATTAGGTTCCATTACAATTAGAAGTTAGGCCTAGGAAGCCATCTTGGAAGCCATTTTGAAAGCCATTGCCATGTTAAGCTAGGAACTGTGAATTTCCATTCTCTCATACGAAACCGTTAAGTTAACATTTCACTGCTATTGATCGCTCCTGCAGCGAGAGCACGTACAAGGTCCATTTTCACCTGCCGCGTCTGTAAAAACATGTTGACAGGAACAAGTGGACTTTGGGAAACACGAGACAAGGACACGTACACACAAGCAGGAATGTTGGGGAGGGCTCGCTTTAAAGCGCCAAGAGGTGACAAGGGTTCAGAAATAAACATGCACGTGAAAATGCACGCGTAGGAAAATGATTTGAAAATAAATGTAAAAGTGACATTATATGACAAACGTATTAATAAAAGTGTATGAATGCACATGGGAGAATCAATAAAAGAAATATGTTCTCTCCCATGGAACAGACAATCCAGAGAGAAATCACTGTATGTTGAAGTTTAAGTGTAACAGGCTCACGGTTACCAAAAATATCATTTGTAGTAAAAGACTGTAAAAACTATGATGTCACGTTGAAATAAGCCTCAGTACAGGAACTGAGTGCCCAACCATTGTAAAGGCTGTACATTAAAGCCAGTTAAAATCACCAGATAAATGCACCCAATTATCATAAAGTAGTAAGAAACATTTTTAGAACCAGCTACACTATTCTATAGTATTTAAAAGGATATTTAACATGAAAACTGGAAATGATTGCGCACTGTAAATTCGGTTTTTCTCCCATTTATAACTTTATAAGTATTTTAAATGTGTAATGAAATAGGCCAGGCTTTTGTCTCTTATTCCTATCTTCCTAGTTAAATTATAGAAATGTTAGAATATATTAGAACTAAATAAGAATTAATTACAATATATGAATTATATGTAGGCTCATGATGATTTAGCAGAAACGTACCTTCAGAATGTACCTTGCACTTAACCATGGCATCACCTCAGCCCACTCCATGGAGTAATGGAGCGGCAGATTCTCATTGGCCAGAACCGGTATACGCCACTCTTTTCTCATTGGCCAGAACGGTTTCACACCACTTTTATGTAACCTGTTTTTTACAGTGATATCTGATTGTAGGAAAGTATATAAAGGGTGACCTGCGCGTCAACCATTTTGTGAATTGCAGACGACCTGTCCTCTGCTCTTCTCCCGGCCGTGACATTAATAAATGGTCAAGGCTAGCACACTGAACTGGTGTCTCATTTTCT
>JAXIUV010000062.1:0-12494 GCA_035593885.1 Eurycea paludicola | reverse complement strand
CACAAGACTGGAAACCGGTACCACTAGGGCATTCATTATCTGTTTCATTAGGGTCAATGCAACAAAGCTAGCCAGGGCTTACATACAGTAGGAGTAATCGGTGAGCTCATGCTGGGTGCCACCCCACAATTCAGTATATTGCTAACTAATTCATAGCACTGTCTTCCGCAGGGTAAGGAAAGTTTGGTCATGGTTTTATTGTCCGTAAATGGCAGGTTGTAATGCAACATCGCAGATTATTTGCCTTTATGCACCGAAATAATGGGTAATGCCAAGGTAAACTTCAAGGTTACTGTTTTTGATGAATTGTAAATAATGAAGGGCTGAGGATGCTGTACCTGTAAGCCAATCTGGCTGTGAACTGAAGGTGTAGAAGGGGAGGAGCATCTGTGCAATATAGCCCAGCTTGCACCATAGGCTGTCTCAGTGGTGTCAGTCATAAGATACAAAGTTAGGTGGTTTACATCTTTCCCCAGAGAGGTAGGTCACTGGTGAAATTATACAAAATGATGGGTGTGTGTCCGCTGCGTGAAGGCACGTTGGCTTGATCGTGGGTTGATAGCAGCTCAGTCGTTGTTTTTTGCCCCATATCTCCTGTGTGTTTGATTGGCAACAGCAGCTGCTATAAGTGGCACCTCTAAGCTTGGGTCTTCTTTTGGGCTGCAGAAAAAAATGTTTCAGGGGTAAAGTCGCAGCTTTTAAAGTGGTTGTGACTTTACCCCAGGACTGAAAAGACAGAGGAATGGTTTGTAGAAGTGGGGGTCCGGGAGGTGGCTTTCCTTCCATGCCCCCACTTGTACATCCCACCCCTGAGACTTGAGGTTTTGTTTTGTGAGGGGTGTCCCCCCACATTAAATATACTTTTACATTATATTAATCTGCCCTGCGACTTTTTGGAAGGATGCGGGGGACACATCAGTAGAATGTAGTAATACAAAGCGCCTTTTTCGCAGAGTTCTTTAAACATGCGTCTTTTGTTCTTGTGTCTGTTATTCATGGAAGCCTTCTTATGCACGTCACCTGCAGACTAAATCCTTTGTGAGAGCCGTCTAGCAGGCTGCCTCCCTGCTGGTGTTTCAGTCTCTGGCCCTTTGGCGACCGGCACTCTCCTGTGTTTGTCAACCAGTATCCCAGTTCACCGGGAGGTTGAGGGAAAGGCTTTTGCCTTTCGTGACTGGGTGTCCTCCTCACATATGGAAGCAGGCTTTGAGGCCAGGCAACTCCAACCGTTAACCAAGAGAATAAACCATCCCAAGTTGCTTGCCCACTTCTGGTTTGCAGCATTTCTGAGGGTGCTTTGCGTAGTGCAGCGTTGCCGGGTGATATATGCTAAAGATGGTGACAGTGCCAAAGGGCTAGTAGTTTTCTTCCCATTCTTGGATCTCACACTCTGTCTTTATGCCACAAATCTTGTTATCTGCCCAAGAACAATGTGCTGTGGCTCCTCCAGCGCCTGAATCGTGCCCTCCTGTTCAAACTTCAAATTTCTGTCATAGGTTCAACCCCACCATTGGAAGTCTCCACTTCACGGATATTCAGTTCAGGTTAAACTCGACAACTAGCAGCTTGTCGAGACGACACCCCTGTCCAGGATGCGAAAAAGCCATTTTTTATTTTATTTTATGTTTAAACGGGGGTTTTCATCCCCTGAATCTCCCTGCCACTCCCAACCATCACCCATGACACTCACCCCTTCCAAAATGCACTGTTACTCGCAAGCTGCTCACCTGTTCCGAGTCTCGATGCACTCGGGACTTGCCAAATAGAACTCAACGAGACGGGCGGGCACCAATGTCACAAGGTAGGACAAAGGCCTTTTCTGAGATGGCCCCAAGCCCACTGATGTCCGTTCTGACGGATGAGTTACACTGCCAACCTTTTGATTTCGCACCTCTGGCCAATCCGTGCAGGACAGTATTAGGACCGTAATGCCTGCGAAATGTAATATGGTCATAACTTTGTTTACTATTTAAGAGCACTTGGTTTCCAATTCATCGTGCAATGCCACATTGCCATCTATTAACCAGACACATAACTTGTGGAAGTGACATTACCGTCTGCCTCTGATGTCGTCAGGGTGAAAAGTCATGTGATGTTACAACCTTTGATGTAATCAAAGAAGCCGTTGAACATGACAATCTCTTATATCCCACAGAGTGACAGAATTTATGTGATTAAAACCCAATCCTTTGATATGTTTCAAATGGACAAACTAGCTTTCAAGCCATCTAAATCATGCAGCGTGTTATACAGGGGAGGGAAACTGAAATCACCGGGCTAGACAGAAGGGAAAGTAAATGGAAGCTGGATAAGCGGCTTGCCCATCGCCCCTCATGCGGCTAGATTTATCAGCTGCATTTGACATGATAATTCATCGGTTCTTGGTGCAGAGGATGCGTACCGGAGGGACGATAGATGGCCCTGCACTCGTGATGCAAATCATTTCTCAAAGAGAAGGTTCAGAAGGTGAGAGATTAGAGAGCCGTTGGGCAAAGGGGAGACCCGCCCCCTTTGCGGGTCCACAGGTTTCTGCTCTGACATCCCTACCTATCCATTCGGCCTTAAGCCTGCTGCTGGGGACCTTTCACCTGCATTTTTAGGGGTATGCTGATGACCCCAGCTCATGATCGGCCTGAAGGGAGTAGACCAGGTTGGTAAGCTGTTTGTAGCAGGTTAAGATCTGTATGAGTACTAACAGACTTTGTCTCAATGAGGCAAATACAGAGGCCCTTTTGACAGGCTGTTCAAATCTGACCCAACAACTTGCCTTCCCTTGGCCCGGGCGGACTCTTCTCTCGCCGACAAAAGCAGGCAGCAATTTAAGGGTTATCACCGATGTTCGCGCAGTAACAGCTGACCGCACAATCAGCCTATCGCCACCTCAGTGGTCTAGCAAAGCTCTGACTCCGCCTTGCTCTATACACCGGGCATCCCTGTGTCATGACTTTGTGATGTCAAACCTTCGATATTGTGACTCTCTTTACACTGGCCTAATGTCGAAACTTTGGGAAAACTCCAGGGGTCCTGAATGGAGCCGTGAGGCTGGTGACAGGCCTGCAGTAGTATGACCATGCATCACAGGCAAGGCGCTTCCCGGGTTGCCTTAAAGTAGGGGACAATATCAAGCTGAAAGGTTTATACATGGTTTGGAAAGCAGTGCACCATAAATGCCTCTGTTATATCCAAAGGCGTTTCCATGGGGTTATTGAGGGGCTCTCCTTGAGATGCCAAGGTTAAAAAAAATCTGGTGGGTTTAAGGTCAGTGGACCAGTGCATCCGGTTTAAAAGAGGACTGGGAAGAAGGCTCATGGGTAGGACATGTGAATTATCATGACCTTAAATTCTTTGGAAGTCTGTTTGGGGACTGTTGACCAAGTTTGAGACGACTCATAAGGAAAATTGGGTACCGAAGTAGAAGGTAGGGTTGACGTCCCTATGCCATCACCACTGATCCTCTGGGAGAACGCCCTACCCATGACCGCACTCATATGTTTATATATCCAGCAGTTCTGGCACACTCTGCTTATGGTCCTGTAGTATCCTTGCCTGTACACACAGTTGTGCTGACACTGCTTACGGAGCGGGGGAGCAAGTCTGCCTGATTTCAACATGGCATTCCTGTAGTCCTCAGCGTCTGAGACATCCTACATCAAAAACATCACTATCTTCGGAAGTATTTTTATTAAAAGAAAACACGCCAAACCGACGTGCAGACATATCTGTTCCAAACCTGGCTTTCATCCGTTCGTTTACCTTAGATAGCCAGGTCGGCCAGCCTTGTCCTTGCTTTGTTTATTTTGTGGCTTTTGGCTCTTTAGTTTTTGTTACCTTCATCTTCAGTTGACGGCACATGGTATTTGTGGCTATGCTTCCTTTTGCCGGTAAGGCCTGTTACTTATTCTTTCTTTCCCCGCTGATTGCAGTGTCGGCCCAACTGTTGTTCTGTAACCTCATTGCACCCTCCGCTTGCTTTCTTCCTGTAGATCCTGTTGGTAAAGTACTACGACTCCATGACCCTGCCAGTCAATTTCATCACCTGGATTCTTTCTTTTCCCCTAAGTCTACGTGGACTTAGAGTTTTTTTTTTTTTTAAATAAGGGTGGTCCAGAGAGACTGAAGGCGCCAAGCACCATACCACAGTTTTTTTTTATATAAAAAACATATTTGGGGTGGGGAGACCCAGGTGATGTAACCGACCGGCAGGGTCTTGTGAGCCGATGTGAACAACACGTAGATTCATTATTGTATCCAAATTCACGTGGGAGCTACACTATTGTCAGAGCTTCAGTGGTTGTATCAGGTGAGGTCACGGGTTTCGATCGCGGTGCACCTCCTATGCGGGCTGTTCGGAGCATCATACAAGGTGGGGGGAGTGCTTGAGGCAGATTTGTGGCCTATTTTAATTGTTTTCTTATAATGTTTTTAGTGGGTTTGTTGCAATTATGCATGTGATATCATGCTTCAAAGCTAGCTGGGAGTTAATCGTGCCATAAATACTTTTAAATAAATGACAATAAAATTCTGTTTTCCCTGGGCACCATTTCAGCCAAGGGAATGCTGTTTGAGTCTTAAGAATGTGCCAGAACTGGTATCTCAACTTTTCTGAGTGCTACAGATTTAAGGGATGGCTCATTTTACAGCTATTATCCATGGGCTGCAAGGGGGGACCAGGAGGTAACAAGTCTGAGCATATATGTTTTCATTACAACTCCTGTTGACCCCAAACATGACAGAAAAGATGACAGAACTTTGGAAATGCCAAAGTAGGGTTTTTGTAAGGCTTTATTATTGGTGAATATTCCTCACTATTGACTGGCAGTTTTAAGCTTTTCAGACTTTGTTACTGCACTTTCCATGACGAGAATCCTGTGTATAGATAGGCTCAAAGGCATCAATAATCATATGTATAGTATTGAATACGTTTGACTAATTCCGATGGTCTCTTATAGAAAGTTAATGTGCAAAACTGTCGGGTGGATTGTATAAGGTGGAAGAACAACAGGCCACAGAAACGAGCATTGCTTATGCCGCACATGCTTGTCTAAGTTTTCCTAAGCATGCAACAGGCAAGCGCACTTGCCCGCTGCCATATTCTAGCTGCCTGCAAATGCATATTCATAGAATACTAATTTGCATTCATAGGCACCATCCAAGTCAAAGAAGATTACTTTAGAAGCTATCCTGGGAAGCCATTTAGAAGCCATTCTGCCATCATCAGATATCAAGCTCTTGGAGCCCTCAGCAAAGTTGGAAAAATAGGCCTGATGATTCAGAATGATTTGCTGATTACTTGATGAGCAGGTGTGTATTTACTCGAGAAATCATCTGACACCATCCTGAAGTATGCCCACACCCCTAATTATTAAAATGAGATGACTCTAAAGCCATCCGATTACTTCGGGATGCTTTTAGGAAGATCATCCTTTTTGGCTGGGGCATTACTGACAGCAATAGGATGTCAGTGAGCGTGCCCACAAATGCACATTCAGAGCTTACGGTTGTAGGCTGGAGAATCGGGTGGACTTTTGACGATGTGGCAAATTGGGCAGTGACCCGTTTTGAGGCCTTCGCAAACATTAGTAAATCAGCCTCATGTCTGTTACTACTCTGTTGCCGATTATGGTGCCTCGTTCAGGGTGGTGTCCACACATACGTATGGAGATGGACTTCCTCGCACCATTGCTGCAGGGGGACAATCGCGCTCTTTGGACGCTTCATGTTCTCCACCTCCTTATGTTTCATATGGTATAGGTCCAACATATTGCCATTGTACATCGGCTGGTGCAGATACCGTGGGCCTATACATCTTGGGACCCACACATCACGCACCGGGTCCTGCGATATCGCAGGACCCGAACATCGCGCCCAATGCCCGCACATTGGGTCCTGTGACATAGTAGTACCCGCATATCGCGGCCTGTGTGAGTGGCTCTCAGGGGAGTAGAGATTTACTAATCCATCCTCCAGGCTGAGCGGCACTCACCCGAGTTGCCCCATGCCCCAAACTGCCCAGAACTTGAAGGCTAGCCACCATGTTCTCCCCTTCAAACCTGCCTGCCAATCATACCTCACCAGCAATTAAAACTAACTGCGCCTCTGATTTTGCAGCTGCTCTCATTGGGCCTGTTTTAATCCAGATATTATTAGATTTTGACATTTCAGTGTTCTGTTTGTTGGTATTTTGTTAGTTACATTTTTGTCTCATTTTATGTGCTCAGAAGCTGATTGGTCGGTTGTATGGAATAAAAGTATCGACCTATGTTGTAATAACCCTAATCCCCCTCTGTGCCCTTTCCTTTACCCCACCAGCAAACTCCGTTATTGCCACCAGTGTAGTCGTGGACCAGTAATCTGTGCATTCTTCCAAAGCTGCATTCATAACGCTCTGCTGTTATAACCAAGTACGTCTGTTATGTAGCAACTGTGCAGAGATGCATTTAAGCTATATAGTCAAAATTGCAGGGCAATATAAATAATGCAATGGTAGAAAATGGTCTATCGGATCCCCGGCAGGTACTGTAGTGCCTCGTTGCATAGGGGTACATCACTGGAAAAGCATGACACTATACAAATGGTTTGTGACATACTGTAACATATATCACCACAAAGGCCGACCAGCCTATAAGAAAAGGGGGTTTCCTCAACAGGCCTCTGAAATGCTAGTATAGTCGAGGAAGTGTCAGTGCCAAATAAGGGACTCTTCTCTGAGCTATTAGCTGTTCAGCGGTTTTGGGAAATAGTAAATCTCCATATTTCCCAATAGGCCTGTGCACTTCTGTACATACAAGAGGAAAGACTGTTCTGGGCCCAGCATAAAATGGCCATGCTGCTCCAGAGAGCTCCAAAGTGTTTGTGATCCCCACTTTATTTATTTATTTATTGATTGATTTATGTATTTATTTATTTATTTGCATCCTTGTTACGTGATACGAGCCCCAGGGCATCCAAGCCATGTTTCCTGATCGGTGTGTCTTCCTTTCCAGATGCAGGAAAAAGCCAAACAGATCTATGGCAACTTTCTCAGCGACAAGGCCTCGGCGCAGGTGAATGTAGAGGGCCAATCACGAATGAGTGAGACAATCCTCGGCCAGCCACACCCGCTGATGTTTCAGAAACTACAGGAGCAGGTAAGGTTCTGAAAAATAACACAATTATCAGTATACTTACGGATAACAGAATATAAAGTTACAGATTGCTCAGCTAAAAAGCAAAGACACTGTGACTGTATATCAGAGGATTGGCTGAATGCAGAGATGCGTGTCCTGATACTGTATAGTAGATGAGGACTGTATAGCACTGTCGAGTAGCCGTTTATCAGTAGCGTCATAGCAGAGACAAGTGATTGGTTATCAGTGGCGAGTGTTTATATCATTGGCGAGTGTCTGCATCATTGGCGAGTGTCTGTATCAGTGGCAAGTGTCTGTTTATCAGTGGCAAGTGTCTGTTCAGCACACACTAGTGCCTGGTTATCAGAGACAAGTGTCTGTTATTTGGAGACGAGTGTCTGTTAATTGGAGACGAGTGTCTGTTAATTGGAGATGAGTGTCTGTTGATCGGAGACGAGTGTCTGTCAATCGGAGACTAGTGTCTGTTAATTGGAGATGAGTGTCTGTTAATTGGAGACGAGTGTCTGTTAATTGGAGACGAGTGTCTGTTAATCGGAGGCGAGTGTCTGTTAATCGGAGACGAGTGTCTGTTAATCGGAGACGAGTGTCTGTTAATCGGAGACGAGTGTCTGTTAATCTGAGACGAGTGTCTGTTAATCTGATACGAGTGTCTGTTAATCTGAGACGAGTGTCTGTTAATCGGAGACGAGTGGCTGTTAATCTGAGACGAGTGGCTGTTAATCTGAGAAGAGTTGCTATTAATCTGAGACGAGTTGCTGTTAATATGAGACGAGTTGCTGTTAATATGAGACGAGTTGCTGTTAATATGAGACGAGTTGCTGTTAATCTGAGACGAGTTGCTGTTAATCTGAGACGAGTGGCTGTTAATCAGCGATGAGTGGCTATTTATCAGAGAGGAGTGGTTGTTTACTAGAGATGAGTGGCTGTTTATCGACAAGTGCTGGAAAGCAGTTACGAGAGGCTGTGTAGCTTTTCTAAGTGCCTTTGTAGGAGACAAATAGCTGTATGATTGCCCAAGTACAACAAGATTACTTTAGAAGGCATCCTAGAGTAGTTGGAAGATTATTCAACTACATTAGAAGTCATTCTGCCTTCATCAGACATCATCAAGCTCTTGAAGTCATAACAAAGTTGCCTGATGATTCAGAATTATTTCAGAATTATTTGCTGATTTCTTCATGAGCATATGTAATTTCTCTAGAGTCATCTCATTTAAATAATTCGGCCTGTGGGCATACTTCAAGATGATTTAGGATGACTTCTCAAGTCATCAGGTGACTTCAGGATGATTCCAGGAAGATCATCATTTTTGACTTGTGCGTGACGAGTCTCTGTGTAATATTGATGCGTTGCTGGGTAGCAAAACCAAGTGACTATATAGTAGGCACTTGCCTGTGCTGCTGAGAGGAGTTGTGTGCAGCACAGGTCAGTGTCCAAATATAGTTGATGCTCACTGTATAACAAATCCAAGTTACTGTATATTATGGAGGAGTCGCTACATAGCAGAGACAGTGTTCTGAACAGTGGGCATGAGTTACTCTATGTCAGAAATGATTGCCAATCATTTGTGATAAGAAAGTTGCAACACTGTCTTGCGCCATAATAGGTAAACCAATAGACGATGGCGGTTCCCTCTCTTGGTTGATTGTTCTGAAAACCTTTGCGGCAGGTTATACAAAACTGTGCTTTGTGGGTTGTCATTGGCACTGCTCGTAGATATTTCATTACCTCTATTCTCATACGCCTTCACTGGCTACCAGTGACAGGCCATGTTAACTGATGCTAACACACAAAGGCTTAAACAGGAAAGCGGAGCAAAATAATATGGTGACTGCCGCGCTCAACGCCTGCCAACACGTCGCGTTCACTCAGCGAGTTGCCCTTTTCCCCGATTTGCACAGACTGGAGGATGGAATTGTAATTATTTACTTGTCGAATTGTGAACTCGGCGAGTTTGCAGGTGTCAAATTTACCTCAAACCAATAATATAACCACATATCCAAACCCAGAATTCTCTGATCCAGTGATGCCAGGGCAGGCCCGCTTAGGTGGTAGGAGTTTTGATGTCCTTGGCACAGCTGGTGGGAATGTCTCCTCTCGTTATTTGTACAGAAAGAACATTTTAAAGATGTAGGCGACAACAGAAAACCCAGTTCTTCTCCACATAAATCCTGATTAAGATTAATCTTAAAATGGCGTTTGGGCAGTATCCTCTCTGTACTTTGCGTTATGTTTGTTCTTTTTTCAGCATGCTGCTTTTATTGTCCCTGTGCCATCTAAGTGCTTTTAGGCCTATTAAAGGTTTAAGAACTGAATAATTAAACAAATAAACAAAAATGAACATTAATTCTTCCTCAGCCCCATGAATTATTTTGGCTTGTTAAACCCTAATTTGCGGGTGTTTATAGAGGATAATGTGTTATGACGGTGGACATTTTGGCATGTTTTTATGGGTGTGATCATTGGTGAGTTAATAAATGTGGCAGTTGTGTGATGCGGGTTAAAAGAATCCACTTTGCAGAATGCGAACAACTCTTTAGTTCGTCTTGCTTCAGCCTCCTCGCCTCCCACTGCACCACGAAAGTCATTCAGCTGGGTTATGTGGAATATGTAACTGTTCCTTAGAGTGTTTCTCTAAATTGTCCTTCTGTCTACTGTCTTCTCCCTTTTTCCTGACACTAGATATTCAACCTGATGAAGTATGACAGCTACAGCCGCTTCCTGAGGTCCGAAGCCTTCCTTCAGTCAAAGAGGATGGAGGACAAGGAGCACGATGGACCCAACGCCTCAGAAAATACAGCCAAAAGAGCCTCACGGAGCTACAATACATGATTCTACCAACGTTCTAGGCGCGTCCGCGTATTGTTGCAGACTGTCCGTTACTGGCCTCCGTGGGTCCAGTCTGTGGGAGATGAGCAGAAACTGCTGGGACGCCTTCTGTTTTTGAGTTTCCTTTTTGTTGATTGATTGATATATTATGTTTGAACATTTTAATTTGACATTGACTGTCAGTCACCAGCATTGACAGATACAACGCATATTGTGGGGATGTGCAGGTATAAATGACTGTTGCTTTGAGTGTGTGTGTGTGTGTGTGTGTATTACTGTGTGTTATGTATAGGCCACTGGACTCCATTGATACTTCCTGGACTTTCCTTCAGTCGCTTGTTGATCGCGATGTTGCCACCCGTTTTGGAGTTCCCTAGACCCCTGGAAGTCAGGGAGGCTACCTCTCATTACTGTTGAGACTCTGATGGATCTCTAGAGTTTTGCAACGAAAAAGAAGATTCCGGTACAGATTACCCTCCCAGAGCTGAGATCCAGTTACTCAAAAGCCCCAATAAAGTGTGCAAAGATGGATGCTATTGCTTCAAAAGTCTGCCAAAGGGTCAAATACTGTATGACACAACTGACACAGATCTGTGAATGGTTTGCTTTGGCTGTCTTTAGTTAGGTGAATTGCAATATTAAAGCCTTGTCTAACGTGTAGTGCGTTGTATTTATTTGTAACCCTACAAACTGGCATGATACTTCTATGTTTTGCCTTGGATCTGACTGTGCATTGTTCTTAGGTTCTCTCGCTTTCTGACCCACCATTGCTCGATGCAGATCATAGATCTTAGGAAACCACATGCTACTTATGATGCAAGACTTCAAAAAGATTGGGTATCCCACAGATAAACAGTCTTAAATCAAGTGCCCTTAGACCTTGAAACTCCAGTGAAATCACTTAAAGGGGCTCAATCTTGGCTACTTTTACTTTTCTCTTTACATTCTTTTTTAAAAGGTAGACAGAACTTTAATTTGTCATTCGTTTAAAAATGCTTGGTTTTACAGTAATTGTACATTTGGAGTAGCACAGTAATTGTACAGTTGGAGTAGCACAATCTGTATAGAGTTTTGCTATACTTTTTCTGCCCTCTAGTGGTGAGCTGTGGATTAAAGTGCAAAAACATCACATCTTTACACTAAATCTACACAACAAGAAGCCTTTTCAAAGTATAATAGTAAAAAGATAGTATAGGCAGTTTTTAATGCTCTTTACAAAACAACTTTTTAATTCTTATGTACATTGTTTTGACAGCCCCTTTTAAAACTCATGGAATGAACGTTAGGGGCCTTGCAGAACACTGGTGCAAGATGCTTATTGTGAGGTTATGCGTGCCACAAAATTCAATATGCCACACTTTGTACTTCTAAATTAGTGAGTACTTGTAAAGCCGAGGTTAATAGCCAACAGTACTCTGAGCAACGTTCGAGACGTTTCGATTTTAGCTTATCAAGACACCAAGAGGAACTTGTCGTAGAGTTCCCAGCGGTCATGGCTAGAGAATTACAGGAAGGATTGCAAAGGCAAGAGCTTGCTGTGGCTCAGGAGTCTCAACCTTGAGAGGCTTTCAGATTCCACTCGGTTAGCAGATCTATCAAGAGAGGAACCATCCCAGTTTCTGAAATCCCAACAAGCGGACTCCCACAATACACCTGTACAATGTGTTTGTTGCCAAGGGGAGGGCCTAGGGCCATTGTCACGAATAAAGGCGATTAAAGAACGAATGAAAGCGTTTATTAGGCACCAGACAATCTCAACTTCTCAACGCCATACAAACAATATAAATGCTTCAAAAACAGGACACAGTGTCATTAAATACATATATGCAAATATATAGACAGGCACTGACAAAGCACATATAGATACAGCAAGCTTAAACTCCAGAAGATAAAATGCAAGTTACAGATCTTTTTAAGTGTCTTTTCAGTGGACAATGACAGGAAGTGTAATCAGTCAATTCCTGGCTTGGCACCATTTTGAGAATCCTGTATCCAAATTGGTGACCAGTCTCAGGACCTGGAAGTAGCCCAAAATGCCCAGGGTAACAGAAGCCCCTGGATAAGAACAATGTGACGTTGAGCCAGTAAAGTGCAGCCGCCACACATGCATAGGCTGTACGTGCCGGTGACCACAGGCTGTACCTTTGACAGACCAGGCCAGACACAAACACCAGTCCAAATGTCTTTCAGTTTTGTTTATTTATTATTGTATACATTGTTTCACTTGTCTTCATGGAGTGGTTTAAGTTGGCAAGTTGGAAAAAATGACACGGGCTGGGCGATCAGTGCTTCTGAAGGAGATTCAGCGGCCATTTAGCCAGTGGGGGGGCCAGTGTTGGTTAGACTCGATTGAAGAGCCAGATCTTGAGCAGTCCTAGAACTAGTCAATATGATGGTCCAGCCTGGCGATCAAGGGCCATGGAATTCTGTAAGGTGGGGGCTATAGTGGTGAAGCTAGAAAAGCAGGCCGGTCCTCGCGTGTCTTCTCTGACTCCTCTACCGCCCCGCCTACCCCCGTCCCCTGTGGAGTTCCCCAGG
>JAXIUV010000061.1:0-12525 GCA_035593885.1 Eurycea paludicola | reverse complement strand
CTACTCCCCTTACTTGCCCAACCAAACAGTATTGTATATATACTATAACAATTCAACACATTATCCCACTGATCTTTAATTCTGCCTAATCCAAACATGCAATATATCGGGCGCAACAATGAAACAACTTGGCTTAACAAATAATGTAGTATCTGGACAAAATACACAACGTCGTCCAGTTGAATAAATGTTAGAACTGCTTGACAGTTTCACAACTTGTAACTAACTAAAACAGCCTAGACACCCCTATTAGGCTCCTTAACAAACACACACGCTACTAAACACTACCTATCAATCTCCCCACGAGACAATTATAATAAACCCACCCTTGGAACCTCAAACAGTCCTTAACACCGCCACTACAACCCAACCAAAAACCACAACGCCACCAACTCATCACTGACAACACCACAAGATAAATCAAAACTACTAGACAGGCAAACACAAGGAAACAAAGGAAACTAATCGAAAAACACACTGCCAACCTGCATATAGCAACAACTGGCCAACTCTCGGAACAACACCAAAATCATTCTAACCTCACTCTGAGCCACTACCTAAACCTACAAACAACCGGGTACTTCCGAAAATGAATAACCATTGCTGCTATGTACTTCAACAATAAGCACTAACAATACTACCGGATGTTATGCAGGCTTACCTGTCCACGGACTGTAGCTGTAGAATGTGCTACCCCCTCTGTCGCCCGAGAACTCAGGCCACAGAGAGAGCAACGTCTCCAAGATGACTGAAGTAAAGACCAGGAAAGCCACACCTACACTATCTAACAATGGGACACCCTGGGAACCGGAAACCTCGGACCTATCTGTGACAACTCCTATCGCTAACTAAGGGAGAGGGAAAAGGAACCCCTAACTACAAACTAAGGCCTCTACCCTACACTAACTACCTGGGGAACTCTATCTAACTACCTACTCTAACTAACTATCGAACACTAGTTGTTCGCCATTTCCCTATCCTTACTAAGAAACTCACCAACACCAAACACCTCAAATTAGACACAACACAATTCACCCAAATAACACACAACACAAATACTAACTCCCTAAGGAAGAAGTACTGAATACCAACACAAGAGGGGGAAGGCCAAGGAACAACAAGCGACTGAAAAATGTAGACTGGGACTGAGAGGGGAACGGGATCGCAGGAATACACGTATGCGGAGAGGGGAAACGGAACAGAAGGGCAGAGAAGGAACGGAACGGAACAACAGACAAGGAAAACTACTGAACCGAGCGGGAAGGAGGGGAGACGACAGGAACTCTAGATAACAGACGGGAAGGGAAAGTAACGAACAAGGTAAATAGGAAACGAGACGAACAAGGAAAGGACGAAGAACACGACCGGGAAAGACAGACAGACAGGAGGGCGGGAACGAACGACAACAGACACAGAGGGAACAAGGAACACCGGAGAACAAAAAGTTCCATCTTGGCCTAGTCAACCGACAACATACTCGCCATCTAAACCTAGTAATGCGCCACAAGCCTGGGTGATCGCCGTAGGGGACATTGCGCCGCCGGCAGTACACATTGCTGCCGGCGGACAATGACAGTATGCCCCCTCCTGGGAGCCCCCGGACGGCCCGGATGGGAAGCATGAAACAAACGCAATAAACGAGCAGCATGCACATCCGAGGCATCCTCCCACGAACGATCCGACACGGGGTATCCTTTCCAGGAGATCAAATACTGCACCCGACCATGACGCAAACGGGAGTTACAGACCGCCTCGACCTCGTACTCAGAGTGAGTGCCCACCTGCACAACTGGAGGCGGTGTACGCGTCCGGCAAGCAAAAGGATCAGGTACAAACGGTTTGAGGAGAGAAACATGGAACGTGTTATGAACATGCCAATTCGCAGGGAGCCGGAGCTTAACTGCCACCTCGTTCAGGACCTTAGATACCAGAAACGGCCCTAAATATTTAGGGGACAGAGTATGAGAGAGCCCCGACACAGGTAAGTTTCGAGTAGACAGCCATACTCGATCACCTACCTCATACACGACTCCGGCCTTGTGATGGGAATCGTAGGCTCTTTTCGACCTCTCACTGGCCACACGAAGGTTGTCTGAGACCATCTCCCGCGTACGCCTAAGCTCCTCCAACCGCCTCCGAGCGGCGGGGATCTTATCTGCCAAGGCCTGATCCCAAACCAACGGCAAGGAACGGGGATGGAGCCCGTATAGATTAAAGAAGGGGGACACCAACGTAGACGAATGTCGCGCATTATTGACAGCATACTCAGCCATAGGAAGTAGAGAACTCCAATTGTCTGACGTGCTGTTAACGTGACAACGTAAATATTCCTTTAATGTTCGATTAACACGTTCGGTAGCCCCGTTGGTCTGCGGATGATAGGCTGACGATAGGGCCCGAGAGATACCCAAGGCAGAACATAAGGCTGACCAAAAACGTGACAAAAACTGGGGTCCCCTATCCGAAATGATACATGTCGGTAATCCATGCAGACGGTATACCTCCTTGATGAAAACTGTGGCCAGTCCAACGGAAGTAGGAAGACGTGGGAGAGGTACAAAATGTGCCATCTTAGTATAAGAATCAACAATAGTCAATATAGTGGTAAAGCCAGAGGACAACGGAAGATCAACAACAAAATCCATGCCGACGGTATGCCATGGGTACGGAGCTATGGGTAAGGGGTGGAGCAACCCCACTTTCTTGCCATAGTTAGCTTTGGCTTGTGCACAAACGATACAGCTCCGAACATACTTATCCACGTCTACCTTTACCCCGGGCCACCAGAGTGAGCGTAGCAATAACTCAAGCGTGGCACGTGAAGCTCGATGACCAGCCGTGGGAGAATCATGAAAATATTGCATGGCGAACTGTTGCATTTTAGGGTCCAATAGGACCAAGGCATGACCACGATATAACAAACCCTGCTTCAAAGAAAACGCAGGATCACGAAGCAAACGTGGGGTCTGTAAATCTACTGCTGTGAAGTCCTTAAGAGCTTGCAAGGTGAAATCTATAGCCATGACCAGTTTACGCGGTAACAACACTCTACAGTCGGGAATCGAATACCCCGCTGTGTACTGCGGCGAGCGGGACAATGCATCGGCTAAAATGTTCTTTGAACCCGGAATGTAAGTGAGGTCGAACTGAAACTGAGCAAAATACAAGGCCCATCGAGCCTGTCTGGAATTCCTGCAATCCATGGTGCGCAGAACACTGAGATTCTTATGGTCCGTACGAACCAGAAAGGCATGTTGTGCCCCTAAAAGATGATGCCGCCACTCCACGCACGCATCCTTTATGGCCAATAGTTCCTTCTCAATCGTCGAGTAATTGATTTCGGCTGGTAGTAGTTGCCGAGAAAAATATGCCACAGGATGTTCAAAAGAACCTTGACCGTCCTTTCCCTCAAATTCCTGTAACAAGACCGCTCCGACGGCATAATCCGAGGCGTCAGTCTCTAAAATGAAACGTTTACGCTCATCGGGCATGCGTAGTATAGGAGCAGAGGTAAATAATTCCTTGAGGCGGACAAAAGCTCGTTCAGCTTCACTTGACCAGCGTGTCAATGCAGTTTTGCGAGTCAGGACCGTTATGGGCCTGACAACATCAGCGAAGTTGGGAATAAACTTCCGATAATAGTTGCATAGTCCCACAAACTGCTGCACTGTCTTTAAAGAGGAGGGACGTGGCCAGTGTAAGATGGACTGCACTTTGCGTGGATCCATTTGAAACCCTCGCGCTGACAATATGTATCCCAAATAGTCCACCTCCGGAACGGAAAACACACATTTTTCGGGCTTGCAAAACAATTGATTTTCGTGCAGACGCCGCAAGACCTCCCGAGTGTGCAACTTATGTTCAGTGCAAGAGGAGGAAAAAACCAAGATATCATCCAAGTATATGATCACATACATTTGAAGTATGTCCGCAAAAAGGGAGTCCACGAACCGTTGAAAAACGGCCGGAGCGTTGGACAGCCCAAAGGGCATCACAGCATACTCATATAGGCCAAACGGCGTGCGAAAGGCCGTCTTCCACTCATCCCCGGCCGCGATTCGAAGTAAATGGTAAGCGCCGCGTAAGTCTAACTTAGTATATACAGAGGCGCCACGCACTGATTCCATAATGTCGGATATCAAAGGGAGCGGATATCGGTCCTTACGAGTAACCGCATTCAAACCCCGATAGTCCACACAAGGCCGAAGATCCCCCGTCTTTTTTTCTACAAAAAAAAGAGGGGCGCCGGCGGAGGAATGCGAGGGCCGAATCAATCCATTGGTCAGATTCTCATCAAGGTATTCCCGTAATACCTTCTTTTCCTTGCAAGTCAACCTATACATAGGCCCATAGGGCACCAAGGCGTCGGGAAGCAACTCGATACGACAATCAGTAACCCGATGCGGAGGCAAGGGTTTGGTTTGGGGATTACCAAACACGGAAGAATAGTCGGCATACTCTGTTGGTATAACACAGGTAGCGGCCACAACCCCAGCAACGAAATCGGAACCCGCCGTTACCGTGGGATGGTTCGTACACGTGAAACAATGTTGAAAACAGAAGGTGGAAACAAAGGTTAACACCCCAGTTTCCCAGTTGATATGGGGGTTGTGATGGCGCAACCAGGGTAATCCCAGAACAAAAGGAAACCTGGGAGATTGTATAACATCCCAGGAAGTTACCTCACGATGGTCCCCCATCTGCAGTACAGTATCCACTGCTTGAAAGTTAACCGGCCCGGAAGCCATGGGCGAACCATCGATGGTCTCAATCAATGCTGGCACAGCACGCCTTTGCAAGGGTACAGCGTGCTCGTGTGCCCATTGTTTGTCTATGAATATACCTCCTGCCCCGCAATCAAGAAGCGCGTACGTCTGGTGAACCGTACTAGAAAACATGATTCGAATAGGTAAGATCAACAGAGAACGATCAGGCTTATCGGAAATAGAGAACAGTTTGGGACTACACGACAGGACGATCTCAGGAACTAGTCCCTCTTCCTGAGATCTATCTAGTTTCCCTGAGGCTTTCTAGGGCACACAGGACAGTCCCGCACGATATGCCCGGGTTGCCCACAATATAAACAAAGGCCTTGACTTCGACGTCTCCGCCTCTCGGCATCAGAAAGAGGTCCCCTAGCTGAGCCCAACTGCATAGGTTCTTCCGTAGCAGGCTTAGGGGTCTCGGTTCGGAAGGGAGGCCTCGGTAATGATCTGCGTTTTTCCGAGCGCCGTTCAGCTATCCGAAATTCTATCTGCAGAGAAATATCCACCAGAGCCTGAAAGTTTATGGGACGAGCAATCCTGGCTAGCTCATCCTTAATTTCGTCGCGTAGACCCCGACGGAACAACGTGAACTGAACGCTCTCGGGCCAATTTGTCTCATTCACCAATGAGCGGAACAAGGTCAAATAAGACATGACATCCTTGTTACCCTGAGTGAGATCCAACAGTTTCTCTTCTGCAGCTTGTTTAGTTTGCGTTCGTTCAAACATTTTGATAAAGGCTGTCTCAAAAGCCTGAAAGGTCTGCATCATGGGGTCATGATCTCTCAAGTGCGGAGTAATCCACGACAGGGCGTTCCCTTCAAAATGACTAACCACAAAACCAATCTTGGCTCTGTCCTGCGTAAAATGGTGTGGCCGAAACAAAAATTGAACTTTATAACTAGTGCAAAACTGCTTCAATTTCATAGGATCGCCTGAAAACTTCTCTATGACAGTGCCCATGGTAGGGGGATCCATAACTACCGGAGGTCTTTGATCTAATATCGCCTTCAACCCCAAATTTTCCAATTTTAAGGCCTGCACCTGTGCCGTCAACTGGGTGACGGCTGTTGACAATTCGGGCAAGCTGGCCATTTGGCGCTCTAGCCTGTTAAGCAGGCTTACCTGTCCACGAAGTGTAGCTGATGAATGTGCTGTCCGCTCTGGAGTCCGAATACTCAGACCCCAGAGAGAACAGCGACTCCAGGAACTAGAAGTCAACAGAAAAACAGACAGCCTACCTACACTATCTAAACACGGGACAACCCTAAGGACTGGAAACCTCGGACCTATCTGGGACAACTCCTACCACTGGCTAAGGGAAAGGGAGGGGGGAACTCCTAGCTACAAGCTACGGGCTCTAACCTACACTATCTCTAACTGCCTGGAAAACTAACTAGCTACCTACTCTATCTATCTAACGAACACTAATTGTTCGTGAATACCCTACCTACGCTATTACCTTTCAAGACCCAGCCCCAGACACCCCAAGAACCTGACAACGGCACCCAAGAACGTGACAACAACAAGACCACCGAAGAACAACAACCGAGAGACAAAGACGGAAAAAACGGAAGGCAGACCCGAAGAACAAGGACCGAGCAATAGACCACGGAACAGACAGACAAGAAAGGGAGAAGAAGAAAGGAAACGATCACAGGTAAGAACAGGAAGGAACACAAGACCGAACACACCAACAACAATAACGACACCGAGCGGAACGGGAAAGAACCGAAAACGAACGTAAACAGAAGGGAAAAACAAGATAACGTACAAATGGGGCGGGGGAACGACAAGGATAACAACACAACGGAACGAACGAGAACAGGGAAGGAGACGAGGCAAGGGAAAGGAAAGAGGACGACGGGACGAGGGGAGACGGGAGACAGATTACAACAACAATGAACAGAATACAAAACAAGACACAGGAAACGGGACAAGGAAACGGACGGGGAAACGGACACGCCGGGAAGGACGGGAACACAACGAGGACGGAGAACAGACGAACCACAACTAAGCACGACTCTACAACAACCAACCAGCAAACCGAGCGAACTCACTAGAGCGCAGAGAGCGCCCAGGTCCCGGACGCTAAATGCAGCCCACAGCAGACAGAGAAAGGGGACAACAAACCAGGCAATGCAGGCGCCGTCAAGGCGCCGCCATCTTAACCTAGTCAACAGCAAGAGAACCCCAAGGACTAATTTCGCACAGCCAGTCTGGGCGATCGCCGAAGGGGACATTGCACCGCCGGCAGCAACCGATAGTGCCGGCGGGCAATGACAGTATGCCCCCTCCTGGAAGCCCCCGGACGGCCCGGATGGGAAGCATGAAACAAACGCACCAAACGAGCAGCATGCACATCCGAGGCATCCTCCCACGAACGATCCGACACGGGATATCCTTTCCAGGAGATCAAATACTGCACCCGACCATGACGCAAACGGGAGTTACAAACCGCCTCAACCTCGTACTCAGAGTGAGTGCCCACCTGCACAGCTGGAGGCGGTGCACTTGTCCGGCAAGCAAAAGGATCAGGCACAAACGGTTTGAGGAGAGAAACATGGAACGTGTTATGAACATGCCAATTCGCAGGGAGCCGGAGCTTAACTGCCACCTCGTTCAGGACCTTAGATACCAGAAACGGCCCTAAATATTTAGGGGACAGAGTATGAGAGAGCCCCGACACAGGTAAGTTTCGAGTAGACAGCCATACTCGATCACCTACCTCATACACGACTCCGGCCTTGTGATGGGAATCGTAGGCTCTTTTCGACCTCTCACTGGCCACACGAAGGTTGTCTGAGACCATCTCCCGCGTACGCCTAAGCTCCTCCAACCGCCTCCGAGCGGCGGGGATCTTATCTGCCAAGGCCTGATCCCAAACCAACGGCAAGGAACGGGGATGGAGCCCGTATAGATTAAAGAAGGGGGACACCAACGTAGACGAATGTCGCGCATTATTGACAGCATACTCAGCCATAGGAAGTAGAGAACTCCAATTGTCTGACGTGCTGTTAACGTGACAACGTAAATATTCCTTTAATGTTCGATTAACACGTTCGGTAGCCCCGTTGGTCTGCGGATGATAGGCTGACGATAGGGCCCGAGAGATACCCAAGGCAGAACATAAGGCTGACCAAAAACGTGACAAAAACTGGGGTCCCCTATCCGAAATGATACATGTCGGTAATCCATGCAGACGGTATACCTCCTTGATGAAAACTGTGGCCAGTCCAACGGAAGTAGGAAGACGTGGGAGAGGTACAAAATGTGCCATCTTAGTATAAGAATCAACAATAGTCAATATAGTGGTAAAGCCAGAGGACAACGGAAGATCAACAACAAAATCCATGCCGACGGTATGCCATGGGTACGGAGCTATGGGTAAGGGGTGGAGCAACCCCACTTTCTTGCCATAGTTAGCTTTGGCTTGTGCACAAACGATACAGCTCCGAACATACTTATCCACGTCTACCTTTACCCCGGGCCACCAGAGTGAGCGTAGCAATAACTCAAGCGTGGCACGTGAAGCTCGATGACCAGCCGTGGGAGAATCATGAAAATATTGCATGGCGAACTGTTGCATTTTAGGGTCCAATAGGACCAAGGCATGACCACGATATAACAAACCCTGCTTCAAAGAAAACGCAGGATCACGAAGCAAACGTGGGGTCTGTAAATCTACTGCTGTGAAGTCCTTAAGAGCTTGCAAGGTGAAATCTATAGCCATGACCAGTTTACGCGGTAACAACACTCTACAGTCGGGAATCGAATACCCCGCTGTGTACTGCGGCGAGCGGGACAATGCATCGGCTAAAATGTTCTTTGAACCCGGAATGTAAGTGAGGTCGAACTGAAACTGAGCAAAATACAAGGCCCATCGAGCCTGTCTGGAATTCCTGCAATCCATGGTGCGCAGAACACTGAGATTCTTATGGTCCGTACGAACCAGAAAGGCATGTTGTGCCCCTAAAAGATGATGCCGCCACTCCACGCACGCATCCTTTATGGCCAATAGTTCCTTCTCAATCGTCGAGTAATTGATTTCGGCTGGTAGTAGTTGCCGAGAAAAATATGCCACAGGATGTTCAAAAGAACCTTGACCGTCCTTTCCCTCAAATTCCTGTAACAAGACCGCTCCGACGGCATAATCCGAGGCGTCAGTCTCTAAAATGAAACGTTTACGCTCATCGGGCATGCGTAGTATAGGAGCAGAGGTAAATAATTCCTTGAGGCGGACAAAAGCTCGTTCAGCTTCACTTGACCAGCGTGTCAATGCAGTTTTGCGAGTCAGGACCGTTATGGGCCTGACAACATCAGCGAAGTTGGGAATAAACTTCCGATAATAGTTGCATAGTCCCACAAACTGCTGCACTGTCTTTAAAGAGGAGGGACGTGGCCAGTGTAAGATGGACTGCACTTTGCGTGGATCCATTTGAAACCCTCGCGCTGACAATATGTATCCCAAATAGTCCACCTCCGGAACGGAAAACACACATTTTTCGGGCTTGCAAAACAATTGATTTTCGTGCAGACGCCGCAAGACCTCCCGAGTGTGCAACTTATGTTCAGTGCAAGAGGAGGAAAAAACCAAGATATCATCCAAGTATATGATCACATACATTTGAAGTATGTCCGCAAAAAGGGAGTCCACGAACCGTTGAAAAACGGCCGGAGCGTTGGACAGCCCAAAGGGCATCACAGCATACTCATATAGGCCAAACGGCGTGCGAAAGGCCGTCTTCCACTCATCCCCGGCCGCGATTCGAAGTAAATGGTAAGCGCCGCGTAAGTCTAACTTAGTATATACAGAGGCGCCACGCACTGATTCCATAATGTCGGATATCAAAGGGAGCGGATATCGGTCCTTACGAGTAACCGCATTCAAACCCCGATAGTCCACACAAGGCCGAAGATCCCCCGTCTTTTTTTCTACAAAAAAAAGAGGGGCGCCGGCGGAGGAATGCGAGGGCCGAATCAATCCATTGGTCAGATTCTCATCAAGGTATTCCCGTAATACCTTCTTTTCCTTGCAAGTCAACCTATACATAGGCCCATAGGGCACCAAGGCGTCGGGAAGCAACTCGATACGACAATCAGTAACCCGATGCGGAGGCAAGGGTTTGGTTTGGGGATTACCAAACACGGAAGAATAGTCGGCATACTCTGTTGGTATAACACAGGTAGCGGCCACAACCCCAGCAACGAAATCGGAACCCGCCGTTACCGTGGGATGGTTCGTACACGTGAAACAATGTTGAAAACAGAAGGTGGAAACAAAGGTTAACACCCCAGTTTCCCAGTTGATATGGGGGTTGTGATGGCGCAACCAGGGTAATCCCAGAACAAAAGGAAACCTGGGAGATTGTATAACATCCCAGGAAGTTACCTCACGATGGTCCCCCATCTGCAGTACAGTATCCACTGCTTGAAAGTTAACCGGCCCGGAAGCCATGGGCGAACCATCGATGGTCTCAATCAATGCTGGCACAGCACGCCTTTGCAAGGGTACAGCGTGCTCGTGTGCCCATTGTTTGTCTATGAATATACCTCCTGCCCCGCAATCAAGAAGCGCGTACGTCTGGTGAACCGTACTAGAAAACATGATTCGAATAGGTAAGATCAACAGAGAACGATCAGGCTTATCGGAAATAGAGAACAGTTTGGGACTACACGACAGGACGATCTCAGGAACTAGTCCCTCTTCCTGAGATCTATCTAGTTTCCCTGAGGCTTTCTAGGGCACACAGGACAGTCCCGCACGATATGCCCGGGTTGCCCACAATATAAACAAAGGCCTTGACTTCGACGTCTCCGCCTCTCGGCATCAGAAAGAGGTCCCCTAGCTGAGCCCAACTGCATAGGTTCTTCCGTAGCAGGCTTAGGGGTCTCGGTTCGGAAGGGAGGCCTCGGTAATGATCTGCGTTTTTCCGAGCGCCGTTCAGCTATCCGAAATTCTATCTGCAGAGAAATATCCACCAGAGCCTGAAAGTTTATGGGACGAGCAATCCTGGCTAGCTCATCCTTAATTTCGTCGCGTAGACCCCGACGGAACAACGTGAACTGAACGCTCTCGGGCCAATTTGTCTCATTCACCAATGAGCGGAACAAGGTCAAATAAGACATGACATCCTTGTTACCCTGAGTGAGATCCAACAGTTTCTCTTCTGCAGCTTGTTTAGTTTGCGTTCGTTCAAACATTTTGATAAAGGCTGTCTCAAAAGCCTGAAAGGTCTGCATCATGGGGTCATGATCTCTCAAGTGCGGAGTAATCCACGACAGGGCGTTCCCTTCAAAATGACTAACCACAAAACCAATCTTGGCTCTGTCCTGCGTAAAATGGTGTGGCCGAAACAAAAATTGAACTTTATAACTAGTGCAAAACTGCTTCAATTTCATAGGATCGCCTGAAAACTTCTCTATGACAGTGCCCATGGTAGGGGGATCCATAACTACCGGAGGTCTTTGATCTAATATCGCCTTCAACCCCAAATTTTCCAATTTTAAGGCCTGCACCTGTGCCGTCAACTGGGTGACGGCTGTTGACAATTCGGGCAAGCTGGCCATTTGGCGCTCTAGCCTGTTAAGCAGGCTTACCTGTCCACGAAGTGTAGCTGATGAATGTGCTGTCCGCTCTGGAGTCCGAATACTCAGACCCCAGAGAGAACAGCGACTCCAGGAACTTGAAGTCAACAGAAAAACAGACAGCCTACCTACACTATCTAAACAAGGGACAACCCTAGGGACTGGAAACCTCGGACCTATCTGTGACAACTCCTACCACTGACTAAGGGAAAAGGGGGGGAAGGAACTCCTAGCTATAAACTACGGGCTCTAACCTATACTATCACTAACTGCCTGAAGAAACTAACTAGCTACCTACTCTATCTATCTAACGAACACTAATTGTTCGTGAATACCCTACCTACGCTATTACCTGTCAATACCCAACCCCAGACACCCCAAGAACCCGACAACGACACCCAAGAACGTGATAACAACGCAACCACCGAGGAACAACAACCGAAGAGACAAGGACGGAAACGGAAGGGAGACCGGAGGAACAAGGACCGAGCAACAGACCGCGGGACAGGCAGACAAGAAAGGGAGAAGAAGAAAGGAAACGATCACCAGGTAAGAACAGGAAGGAACACAAGACCGAACAACTAACTGGACACACTAACAACAATAACGACACCGAGCAGAACGGGAAAGAACCGAAAACAAACGTAAACAGAAGGGGAAAACAAGATAACGTACAAATGGGGCGGGGGAACGACAATAATAACGGCACAACACAACGGAAACGTATGAGAACAGGGGACGAGACGAGGCAAGGGAAAGGGAAGTGGACGACTGAACGAGGGGAACGGGAGGCAGACGACAACAACAAAGAACAGAATACAAAACAAGACACGGGAAACGGACAAGGAAACAGACGGGGAAGCGGAGACACCGGGAAGGACGGGAACACAACGAGGACGGAAAACAGACGAACCACAACTAAGCACGACTCCACAACAACCAACCAGCAAACCAAGCGAACTCACTAGAGCGCAGAGAGCGCCCAGGTCCCGGACGCTAAATGCAGCCCGCAGCAGACAGAGAAAAGGGACAACAAACCAGGCAATGCAGGCGCCGTCAAGGCGCCGCCATCTTAACCTAGTCAACAGTAAGAGAAACCCCACAGGACTAATTGCGCACAGCCAGTCTGGGCGACCGCCGAAGGGGACATTGCACCGCCGGCAGCAACCGAT